>JABXWE010006148.1:0-25648 GCA_014611495.1 Limonius californicus | reverse complement strand
TTCAATTTTTCTTTTAAGGTCATTATTTCATTTTTCTTATTGCTTACGATTATGATGTCATCTACATAAAGCAACAAATAAATAACAGTATTATTAATTGCCTTTGTGTAAAGACATATTTTGATTTTGCAAACTCTTCTCCTTGTGCAAAAACATTAAATTTTTTGTTCCAGCAGAAGGGAGCCTGTTTTAGGCCGTACAGTGCTTTATTTAGTTTCAGCACTTTATTTTCACCACAATCAAAACCTTCAGGTTCTTTCATGTACACATCTTCTTCTAAGATTCCATGTAGGAAGGCAGATTTGACGTCCAATTGTTGAACTGTAAAATTTGTATAATTTGCAATAGCTAACAGTGTTCTTACGGTTGTTAACCTAGCAACCGGTGCATAAATTTCATCATAATCAAGGCCTGCCTTTTGCATGAAGCCTTTGGCAACCAGTCTGGCTTTATATTTGATTGCGTTTCCATATTCATCTGTTTTAATTCGGAAGACCCACTTGCTTTCAATTAATTGCTTATCTTTTGGTTTTTCAACAATTGACCAACTATTATTCTTTTGGCGGGATTTAATTTCTTCTTCAATTGCATCTTCCCAAAATTTACAATCTGTTCTTTGCTTTGCTTCTTTGAGATTTTCAGGTGCTTCCTCAATTAGTGCTTGTACATTTAGCGCCAAGTAATTTGTTTCAAAGTCGTTCAGATAATTGGGTGGTTTTCTTGCTCTGCTCCCTCTTCTTGGTCCAGTATTATCATCTTGATCAGTCAGAACTTCCGATTCAAGCTCAGTTTGTGAGAAATCTTTCATATCTAAAGTAATACTTTTAGCTTCATCTTGCAATTGACTTGCTTTTGTGGTTAAATGGTCAATGTTTTTGTTTTCGTCAAATATGATGTTACGTGCAACAACTACTTTTCTTTTAACAGGGTTCCACAGTCTATAGCCATTATGAGTAGGTATAACCAATCATAATGTTTGTTTCTGCTTTGGATTCAAATTTTCCTGTTAATTTTGCTTTTGGGATGTGGTTGTAGGCTATACACCCAAAAACTCTTAGATTACTGATTCTGGGTTTTTTATTGTAAAATAATTCTGCAGGTGTTTTGTTTAATAGCGCTGTTGTTGGGCATCTATTTGTTATATATGTAGCACACAACACAGCTTCGCCCCACATTTCTTTAGATAGTTTCGATTCTAAAATCATTGCTCGTGCTCGCTCAACCAAGGTCCTGTTTAGCCTTTCAGCTGCACCATTTAATTCTGGATTATAAGGTACAGTAAAATTTTGTTTAATTCCTTTGGTCTTGCAGAGTTCAACAAAATTATTAGAATTATACTCACCTCCATTGTCACAACAGATATTTGCAATTTTACAATTAAAATGGTTTGTTACAAATGCTTCATATTCTTTAAAACAATTGATTACTTCAGACTTACTTTCAATTAAGTAAACAATAGTAAAATGAGTGTAAGTATCAAGAAAGGTCACAAAGTAATTCTTATTGTCATAAGTGGATGGTGTTATTGGACCACACACATCACTGCAAATTAGCTGTAATGGTCTAGTAACCTTTTTGTTTGAATGTTTTTGAAAAGGTAATCTCGTTATTTTGCTCTGCACGCAAATTTCACAGACGTTTAATTCTTTCACATCATTTTTCTTTTTTACAATTAGCCCTTCAGAAATATGATTATTGCTTAACTTCATTATGCTATCGTAATTCAAGTGACCCAATCTTTTATGCCACAAATTAATATCATCACTTTTACACACATTTGCACTAGATTTAGGTAATAGCTTGAATTCGATTTCATAAAGATTTTTTGTTTTAAAACCCTCGGCTAATAACAATGTATTTTTATAGATATATACTTTAGTATTCGCAAATACTATTTTTAAACCTGATTTTTCTAATTTTTGCACAGATAAGAGATTATGTCTTAGATTATCAACTAACAGTACATCTTTTAATTCAGCACTCTTACCTGAACTTAGCTGAACATTTATATTACCTGTTTTACTACAAGTTAATGCTTCATTTTCCTTAGCTACAGAAATACTTATATTGCTATCTAAGTTACTTATAGTAGAGAAGTAATGCTCACTTGTTACCATATGATCTGTCGCACCAGAGTCTACATAAAATTTAATTTTGCTCTCATCCATTTCAGCTTCCATAGTACCGGTTAGGAAGGCGATTCTTTCTTGCATTTCTTCATTATCTTGATTTGCTTGATGTGCTTGTTTTTTGAACCAGCAGTCAGCCCTCACATGCCCAGGCTTCTTGCAATTATGACACACAATATACCTTTTATGACTTGAATAATTCTTTTGCTCTTCTCGGCTGTTATTTTTCTTGTTATTGACAGCCTTGAATTTGGAGCCACCTGAAAAAGCTGCTGATGAGCTTGAGCCCTCGAACTCGATGTTGTCCATTGTTCTTTTAGCTTCGTAGTCAAGTAGTTTGCCCTTTACAAAATCAAGTGTTAGTTTTTCAGCCTCCAGGGTTTCAAGAGCTGTTACAATTGAGTCGTATGTTTTTGGTAGGGTTAATAAGAGATGACAAATGACATCAATTTCCTCAAGTTTTGCACCCACAGATTTTAATTCCCGAATGATTTCCTCAAATCTTAAAAAGTGACTTTCCAGCGATTTCCCATTTTCCAGTTTCATTGACAGTAGCTTTTTTCTGAGATATAATTGACTTGCTACTCCCGTTCTTTGAAAAACTTTTTCCAGAGCGTTCCACATGTGAAATGCCGTTTTTTTGTCTTTTATATATTCCAAATGCGTATTTGCAACACACTGCACTATTAATGATTTGCATTTTTGTCCTTCTTTTTTACTTCTGCACTTGAATCTGCTGCACATTCTTGTTCAATACATTCCTTCACTTCATATTGATCCAGTATGATTTCCATTCTGAATTTCCAGTGATCGTAATTTTTGCCATCAAACTGTGCACTGCCATATTTGTCTGCTGAATTGCTTCCCATTTTGGTATATTTTACAAATTCACTCAGTTTTCAACTTCCTTGTTAACCCTTAAACACATACATCAGTTTTACATACGAGCATACATACATGGGGTAAATAGTTACCCCATCAAAAACAACACGGTAAAGAAGAGTCTTTTATTAATATTTCTAACGAAAACTAGTTTATAACATTAATGAACATGTTTTATTACAAACTACAAGAATTACAAACATCAACCCTATGATCATTGCATACAGGTCTGTTACATTTCACACAACTAATTTTTGACTTGCGGTCCTTGCTTCTTGGACACAAGTGGCATCTTCCAGATTTTTTGGATATTTTTTGTGGAACTTCTGGTGGTTCACACACGATTTTGTTATTCAAAATTTCTTGTATGGATTTACGTAAGTTTTCTGGTAATGTCTTGTTTAATCGTTCTTGCATATATGGTCTAGCTAACTGAAGACCAAGTTCATTCAAAAACGTTTTCCTTACAATTTTTTGTTGTGTCTTTGCTAGATTGAGAATAACAAGGGAATTAATTCCTGCTTGGTCTAACATACCGTAAAAATATCGCAACGGCCATCTACGTGTTCTACGTGCAACGGTATAATTGTGGGCTAGTTGATCAAATGTATCAACCCCTCCCTTTGTGGAATTGTAAAATTCTATTATTTCAGGCTTTTTGGTTTCCTCATTTACAGCTTTTGTTGAATGCATGGTTGATAATAAAATAACAGATTTGGACTTTTTAGGTGTGAATGACACTATAGTTTGTTTTTCGCTGAAGGCAAATTGTGAAAGTAAAATTTCTTTTTTCTTATGTGGTAGAAAAGAAGGTGGAATTTCTCTCTTATTGTGACGTAATGTACCCACAATTGTAAGACCGTAATTTTTTAGCATATCGTCGGCTAATGGAATTGATGTAAAATAATTATCCATAATCAAATTCCTATTCGTACTATGAATAGGAGATGACAATTTTTTTACTATTTCGGTTGCTAATGGCCCTTGATTAATTCTGTCTTCTTTCCCAATATATGGCGATGCATTCACCATATAAAATGTTCTACTATCGCACATGCTGTATACTTTTATGCCATATTTATCTGGCTTTGATCGAATGTATACACGAAAAGGACAGTGTCCCCTAAATCCAAGTAACTGTTCGTCGATTGTACAGTATTCGTGAGGTACATAGCTTTTACTACAGTTACTGATAAATATTTCCCATATCTCGCGTATTGGAGCAAATTTATCTTCGCGATTTCTAATTGTTTTGTCATCAAATCGTAAACACGAGAGCAGAAAGTTAAATCGTGTCTCACTCATAATCGATACATAAATTTTTGGACCCTGCTTTGAAAACATATCTCTTACAGAAAAGTGGGCATCTTTTCGAGCACCCGATATATAAAGCAGCCCTATAAGAGCCAAAATCTCATTGGTGTCGGTGCTTTGTATGTATCTGGTGTCTTCACGATAATTTATTTTCTGCCTCTCAATTTCTTGATTTGTATACTTTACAATATTGTCTATTATACTGTCACCAAACAAAACTTTCCAAGCTTCCAGTTCATTTGTCACACTCTTAGCTTGACCACGTAAACCAGGCAATTTCAAAACAATATTCCTACTTGCTGTTTTTGTTTTAGGAGGTTCTCTTTGGCACCATTTAAATCCATTTTTTCCTAAAACAATATTATTTGGTCGTTGATCATCTGTGTCATCCACGTCCGAAATCTCATCCTCCGATATTTCGCTACCATACTCTGAAATAACTTCAACATTATCTTCAGTTTCACTAATATTTTCCTCTTCTGATTCGATTTCGTCGAACCATTCTAGTACAGTGCTCTCAAAGTTAGCGTCTGTCGGTTTTACCGTTCTGTTTCCGGACATTATCTAAATTAAATTTTATTAAGCATCATAATTTTATACAACATTTACACATACAGGGGTAACTAGTTACCCCAACATACCTGTAACATACGAATCAATAAACAAATATAAAAATCACTTTTAGTACGTATAAGTACATAACCTCAAATGAGTATACTGGGAGCAACAACGCTACCAACCTTTGATAACTTAAATACGGTGTTCAAATTTTCGTGGGGTAACAAATTACCCCTGTATGCGTTTAAGGGTTAAGTTAACCTCACTTTTTTTTTTCCGCTACAAGTATTATTCTAACGCAATATTTATTTGGGAGGCCCATAACCTGTTGACTGACAATTATTAATTGACAATATATTGCATTAATAAGTGAGTAGCGTTCTTGGTCTTTAACTTTTATTATCAGTGAATTAGGATTACGTGTTTTGACATATTTTACTTAACCTTTTTCTTAGTTGGTTACATACCTGTTAAAACATTATAAAAACTAAAAACTAACAACCTTGATAACTTGATTGAATTCTAACAAGTGGAAGGTTTTCTTGTGGTTTTCCTTTTGCCCTTGCCCAACTCTTCTTCATCTGTCGAAGTATCTATATCTCGCTCTGCCATCAATCTGGCACTGCTCAGTGTACCGAGCAACACAAATATTGTTTTTAATATACAGGTAGTATTTATGTATACAGGGTCTCAATTTAAAAATGTTCAATGGTTATATCTCATGTGCCACACTTGGTACATTCCCTATCTAAATTTTAGGGATGGTTCACCCCACTGCTCCAGGGTTGAAGTGCCAATGCTGCAATTAGGGAAAAAAACTAAAATCGAAGGGTTCGAGCATTTTTTGATATCATCTCTCATTCATAAGATGAAAATTTTTAAATTGACACCCTGTATAAGAAAGTGTACATTATACTTGAATGAATGACACATTTGACAATTTAAAATAAATTTTAGAGTTTCTTTTGAATTGAAAATATTATGTAAATTAATATTTAAATTAAAAATTAGTTGATAAATTAAATAATTATAAAAATATATAGAACAGCGCTACAGAGAGGCCTAGTGACCCAGGGCTAAATAATTATGAATGGTTTTAAATAAAAAAGGGCTTTATAATTTATTGACTGTCTAACTTACTAGCAAATCCCAATAAATTAATTTTATATTTAGTCCACGTCTCCTCAGGGGTGGAACCAATTACCATCAATTTGGCAACTTTTTTATTATTATTGGGCCACCAACATGACCCATCATCATCACAGAGCCAAGAGGTTGGAATTTCTGAAACAATGTCTTCCCCATCCTCTAAAAACATTACTACGGCAACGGCATATGGTTTTCGTGATTTGGAAGACCTAAAAACTTAAAAGCTTACCCACTAAGCAAAAAAACATTTCAGAAACATTGTAGCAATATTTCAGTTTACCTTGTGATGTTTACATTTTGGTTGCATAGACGTTGCAGGGAGGTTGCAGCAACCTCCTATGTCCGCCATAGTAATGTTACATGATAACATTGCTTAGAAATGTTTACACAACGTCAATGCGCCAACATCTCAGCAACGTTGGCTTTGAAATATTTTTTGCGCAACATTCCAGCAACGTGCCTGCGATGTTTATCCCCGTGTTCGGCATTTTTGCAACCCACATATTATTACAGTTTACTAACCGACTTTTTAGCGACATCTATTGGTGCTTACTAGCTACATGTTCTGACATCTATTGGTGGATACTATTACTTATCTGAAAAGGGTTAGCATTATCTTGAAAAGGGTTAGCATTATACTGAAAAGGATTAGTACTATATTGAAAAGGGTTAATATTTTATTTACATGTAATACTTTTAAAACAAATTTCGTGAGATTATTTTTCTGTACTTCTAATGCAGAAATTAAAAACTGAGGGTTTTGAAAGTGCGAATTTACGTTAAGGAAGGATGTCAAAAAAATGTATGTAATTTTTTGAAGTTGTTTTTTAAGAACAAAATATTGTCAAGGCTTTTAAAATGAATTAGATTTTAAATGTTTGTACAAATCAACAAAAACGATAAACTTGGAAAGAAAAACATTACCTAATTTGAATTTAAACAGGTGTTTCCTTTAATATCTTATGAACATGACGGAAATGGATGCAATATGGGAATTTAATTACATTATATTAAAATATTCCGATCTAATAACTTATTACAAAAGCTGCTGGTGGTAGCAAATAAGAAAACAGACATAAAATTAAACGCACATTTATTTTAACTAAACTAAAAAAGAGATAAAAAATTGCAAAAATTATTACAAATAAGTACTTATTATAAAGCCTTAAGCCTAAAATGGAATATTTAAATTAACCTAAACTTAAAAAAAACAATAATATTAAATAAAAAATACATGTAACTATAACACAATTGAAAATTATTTTTTTGCTTTACGCTTAAGGCGAGTTTTTGCATGTCGAAACCACTCCATGAGGTAGGACTCAAATTCTTGGTCGTTCATGTCAGCAAAAACACGTCTCACAGCATCTACAAAAAAAAATTATGAATAGTGATTCAGACAATAAGGCATAAAGCTTACGTTTTGCAATATCCATGATTTTTAAATCTTTCAATGTGTAATTGTTTTTTTGGCCCGTCCACGAACATTGTTCCCCCAGTTCATCCTTAAACAGTCTTTCCATCACTCTTCGCGTACACTGTTTTTTATCAGTACCGCCGACACTGATGAGGAGATGTAGCTAAAAAATAAAAGAAAAGTATATTATAATCACACAGATAAAAATCTATAGCTTTGAAAAAATTACGTACCAATTGTTGCTCTGTTTTTATGTCTTGAGTCAGCTCTTCCAAAGATTGTAGTTCCACTATGTCTGCAAGCGGCATTGTGGGAAGATTATTTTTCTCCTCGTTATAAGACGTTAAAGTAGTGATGTTAAGATGTTTCTCAATGCTAGCCAGTCTTTCGTTCATTTTTTGCATTTCGTACTGAATTTTTACTAAAATGCAGTGAAGATCTGGCGTTGCCATTGAGTGATTTGCAATTCCTGCAAGGGAAGGATACACTGTAACTTAATAAAGTATAAATTTCAGTTTAATTAAATAAAACTTGTAGATTTAAACACACTTTGGAAAAAAAGTAGACAAACGAAAAAATAAAAAACTAGTTAACTTCAAAGAATATTATATTACATTAAATTTGTCAAGGTCGCAGGGTAGATATTTGACTTTAAGTTTTAATTAGCTGGCCATAAACACACGTTATTTCCTGCGGTAAAAAATGCCAAACTCCAAGCGTGCAGGAAAAAATGTATGTGCATGTGCACCAACACACGCCACGCCACACGCCGGTTTTGCTCGCTACATGTTTTCGTGCGGTTTAACATGTCCAGAGCCCATAGACATAACAGTATGATAAGATTTTAAGAAATGTTGTAGTTGTGTTCAGTTATAAGAGAAGCGTCAATATGACAAACAATATATTACTGAATTTATAGGAATATATAGGCAGCATCCCGCTTTGTGGAAGGTGAAATCCAAAGAATATGTCAATAATAGAAATATAAAAAATGCTGGCTACGATGATTTAATAGAACTCAGCAAAAAATACAATCTTAAAGCGGTCGCGACACCATTTCCAAAAAAATTCAATCCATTCGCGGTCCCTTTCGTAAGGAACTTAAAAATGTCATAAATTCTAGGAGAAGTGGAACATCAGCTGACGATATTTACGTTCCGAGCCTTTGGTATTATGACTTATTACTTTTTACAACGGATCAAGAAATGCCAACGGACAGTATAGAAAATATAAGTAGCCCTCCTGAAAACACAAAAAATGATAATATGATAAAGGCTTCATCAGGTTTAAAAGTTCATCGAAAATATTAGCATCCATTCGTAAATAATTTTTAAAGTCATCGGGATCGTCTTCCCTTAATTCCTTTAAAAGTTTCATATCACTGTATTTTTGCCTTTTTTCACTTAACCACTGTTTCTGCCTTTTTTCACTTAACCTCTTTTTGTTGTGTGTGGACATTTTTTTTCTTATTATTATTAATATGATAATAACTTTACACAAATTACTCACACAAGACACCTTCACTAAATAGTGATCTAAACTAACTCCAACACGCCACGCAATCCTTTTGAAAATTTCAACGCTCCAGCAATACACGCCAAATGCCACGAAAAAGTGGCGTTTCATACACATAAACACACAGTCTTTCGCTTGCCGTTTTAGCCGGCGTTAAAAAGTGTGCGAATGATGTGTGAGTTTATGGACCTAGCAGTTTTTTGGAACGCTACACGCAATCCTGCCGGAATAACTTGGACGGTAATTCGTGTAGGAAAAAATGTGTGTCTATGGCCAGCTGTTCCAAATACAGTCGAAATAACTAAATTAAACAAAAAAATCAAAATAAAAATATTCAGTAGGCTTTGTATTTACCGGGATTATTTTCTACATTTGGATCAGCTATTACAACCGGTAAGTCTTGGGAAACCGGGGCAAGATGACGACGTTAAGGTTAAATTTGAATTTAAGGTGATTTTAATAATGAAATTAATTCATATTATTTATTTATAAAATGGTTACAGGGTCTACTTTTTATAAAAAAATAAATGTACATAAACAAATGTTAACTTTTATAGCAAAAAATGAAAACAATAATCTTCAAAAATTCTTCATCTTGCCCCATGATAGGGGCAAGTTGACGAATCATAAGGGGTAAGATGACGAAAGAATATTTAAACACACTTATCACACTGAAAATACGATTCTCCTTCATATGACGAACAGGCTTCATCACCAAGCTTCACAACTCCCACACCTAATCCAATCCTCAGTTGGTGGTTCTTCAAATTGTTCATCACAGCCTGGGCAAAAAATATTTGTGTCTTTTGAGCTAGAAGCTGCTGTGGTTTTTGCTTTATTCAAGTTTTTCCTAACATTCCTGGCTTTTCCTTTGGTTGCAAGTCTAGCTGCCTTTTGGTTTCTCGCTTCTTCTTTTTCTAAAAGAGTATCTCTTACGGGGGTGCTGGTTATAACGCTTGCAACTACAGCGGATCGCTTCCTTTTAGTATGACCTCTGGTGGATTGCGGTAAGGGGTTTACTTCATAGATAGACACACAACTAGAGTTCAGTTCATCATTATTATTTGGAATCGTTTTAGAACACCCTGCAACTGCAGGTGAAGGTGTACGATTTAGACGTGGTTCAATATCATCGACCTTCTGCTCTCCTCGGGCTTCTGTCTGAGATGTTGATGATGATGTGGCATTGTCCTCATTGTAGTGTTGTCTCTAAAATTGGCTGTAATTGGTTGTAATTGTTGTTGTTGCACCTCTTCATGGAAGGTGTGATCTGCTAAATTCCTTTCCGATGTTTCGGCCGGTGCAAAATCTTTAACACCAAAGATCTGCGCGTTGAACGGTTCAATCCCACAAGCTTTAAAGCCCTTAAGGGCATTCCCAACAGTTGCCGCTTTGGAGTATGCAATTCCAAATAGTTCTCCAACAACTCTGTCTGTGATTGCCTGACCAGGATGAGAAACAACGTAGTTATCAGAAGATTGGCTATAGAATGTTTTTAGAGGGCCGAAGAAGGCCACATCTAAGGGCTGTATCCTATGAGTAGTATGAGGCGGAAATCCAATCATCACGATTCCGTTATCTCTACAAAACTTTACCGCTGGTAGTGACACATGTGATGCGTGATTGTCTACAAGCAATAATATAGGGTCCTCTTTGGTAGGTTTTGTATGAATTACGAAATGTTTCAGAAAGGTTACGAATAATTCGGGGTTCATCCATCCGCTCTCGCCTGCGTGTCCAACTGAGCCAGGAGGCAGTTCTGGTTTCATGCGCTTTCTCGGGAATACGAGAAAAGGTGGAACATATATATTCCACTAGCGCTCATGCAGCATAAGACCGTTATGGTTTTTCCTCTTTCAGCCGACACTACTTTAGCTACACGACGCATTCCCTTTTGGGCAATGACTTTCGGAAGTTTTGTTGGGACGGTATTCAATCCAGATTCATCGGCATTAAAAATTCTGTTTGGACTAAAATCATATTTTGTGCGAGTTTCCTTCAAAATATCAAAAAAACGTTCAACTTGCACTCGGTTGAAGCCCACTGCGCTACCAATAGAAGTGGCTTCTGGAGCTCTCAAGCTAAAATTATTTTTTTTCATGAAGTTCGCTAACCAATCCTCGCCGGCCATCTTCGTATCTTTGGTAAATGGATGTTGAATTTTATTCATCTGTGCGAATTCAAAAACCAATTTCCTGCATTGCCACTTTGTTAGGCCAAAAAAACGTTGGTTTATTTCCACTAGATATTTAGTTAATTCTTTAAGTTGTTCGGTATTAAAAACTTGACGAAATCTGCCACCATGTTCCGGGTAGTGTTCTTCCTCCTTATTTTTCCAGCGCCTCAATGTGGCCTCGGGAATATCAAATGTAGTTGCTGCTAAATTTACTGACATACTCTCGTGTCTTCCGACCAACGTCTTCTGTCAGTTTTTTTCTTGTAGTTCCTTGGCATTTTCAATCTGCAATCTGCAATGCAAATAATATTAAATGAGTGCAACGCACGCTGCAGGATGCACAATTAATAAGAAAATGAGCCACTGGGGCAAGATGACGAATTCGTTATCTTGCCCCCGCCATCTTGCCCCGCTCGTACTAAGAGAGATATCGAGGGCATTAAAAGAAAACTTTTTCAGGTTAAGAAGTGATACCATGCGTTTAAAATGAGTTACAAGTATAGAATTAAACTAGTATTATCATACCTTGCATACAATTAAGCAGTCTTGTATAAATCCTTAGCTCGCACACTGGTAAAATTACAACAAGAGTCACTAAATTACAAACAAATTTTTAACAGCGGGAAACTACCATGACCACACCCGAGTTGGAACTCAGCTACACTGGCATGAAGACTGCTACAAACTGGTAAGTATTCAGCGCCATCTGATGTTTCTTAAACAAATTATGAACGATTCGTCATCTTGCCCCGTTCGTCATCTTACCCCGGTCTCCCCTATAATAATCGGCAAGTTATTAGGCAATGCAGTATCTGTAATGCAAAATAATTAATGGGGTACTTTTTCGAGTAACTGAGTAATAGTTTTGGCGTTTACTGTAGGTAGGACTTACTATTTTTTTGAAGAGGAGATTGGTCTACAATGCTAATTAGCATAGCTGTATCTTGTCCATTTTGTTGTTGTTGAGAGCTTTGTTCTTTATCTACTTCCTCATTTTTTTCTTCGATTTCTTCTTCATCTTCTTCGAATAAAGATGATGGAGGAGTTAAAGAAGATTCTCTCTCGCTGAACAACTTCTTCTTTCGCTTACCTCTACCCAATTCCCTTTCGGATTCCGAAGAACTTGAAGCAGTTTCTCTCCGTTCCCGTTTTAAAGCTTTCTCGTAGGTATCTGTAAATAGTACATTGTGTATCGACGAAAAGCGTAACATTCCCGGACAATTGTGAATATTGTTGGGCTAGGCGAACGCCGAGCCCAACAACACAAGAGTCTGGGAATGTTGCTTTTGGTCCAAGATACACATACTATTTTTCCGCCGATCGATAAAAGTAATTAAAAAATTAGGAAAACGTGTCTTTTTAAATTTACCATACAATGAAATTCCATGACCTATAGTGTTTAAAAAATATTGAGTTGCATGAATACGAAAAATATTCCCGGCCTGGGACGGGAATATTATTCCTGTACAGTTTTATTGTAAATTACCTAGCAACGGCTGATGTAATGGAATGTTTGACTTTGCTCAACAAAATTTTATCAATAATGTGTCAATTCTAGTACGATCGGCGGAAAAAGATATTGTGTGAAAAATAAATTAAATAATTTTATGAATAAATCACTTACTAAACTGGTCGAGTACCGACACCTTGTATACAGCCCAATCGTCCCTAGGAGGTTTTTCTTTAATAATCATTCTCCTGGATTGGGTAGGAGGCCAGGAACAATAAAATCCTTCGCTGTTGCCGATTAGCCATATTGTTGGCACAGCAGATACCGTTACCATTTCATTATCTTCAAAAACGGCAACAGCAAATTTCTAAAAAACAAGAAGGTTGAAAATTCACAATAGAATTCTTATGTTTATAAAAAAGTTGTACAGAATAAAGAAACTGATGGCACTCACCGCTTCTTGTATGTTTACAAATTCCAGCATTTATGATTCAACAAGCAATTAGAAGAATTATAACTTAATTATAATAGGTTTGTGTTTAAATTTGAGGCAAAACGCTAATATAAATACAAACAATTCTTATATTAATATCCAAGATTTTAAATAAGATAGTTTATCATCTTCGTATGCAATACATATTTTCTGTATACCTATGTAGTAGTACAAAACGTCATTTAATGGAACAATTTCCGTAAAATCGGATTAGTCTTTCGAATAAAAGCAGTTATAGTGAAGTGGTTTGTAAATCAAAATTGGGTTCAATAACTTGCTACCTCAAAAAACGTCACTTGAAAATGACGTATAATGGTATCAATTATTTTCCCATCGTTTATGGGCAGTATCAACATAGTATCAAACGACAGCTGTTTTAAAAAATAATCACCCATGTTTTACTCTGACCGTTTACATATTTGGTCGTATGCAACTCCAACCTAAATTTTCGCTGCTTCTCCTTACCCCAGTAATTCAAAAATTCTTGTTTAAAGACAGTGCAGTTTAAAAAATCGCAACGAAAAACCATGCATCATGATTTTGCTAGACCTATTAAAGCTTGTATTGCCACTTGCAATTTAACTTGCGGCAGCAAGTTCACGGTACTCGAAATAATTGTCGACGTCCAAAATAAATGTAACAGGATGATTTGATTTTACGTCTTCGGTTTGAACCGACGAGCAACAAAGTATCGAATTACTACCAGGGTTGTTTAACATCTGGTTACAATTTTGAATGTGTAGTCCGCTGCCTGCTACAATAGGTATCCTGGTTTGCACTACCTAAATTCTCGGGAACGACCTCGTTAATTATACACTTGCCGTTTGACCGCCCATTTCCGCTAACAACAATACTTTTCAGCAAATTTGAAAGTAGTTCATACATCGTTCCTTGCATTTTAGACAATAATAAGTTTTCCTGGCTCACAATATTTTCATCGGCCGTAGTGTTTTCAGAGTTATTCATTTTAGGCTGATTTGGTAATTTTCACAGCTAGCACGTCGTTGGTGGCATCAACAACAGATTTACAATAAATTTAATCTTAAATCTTTATTTGCTAGTGACCAAGCCCCACATTAGACGCCAATGAAACGTTTTCAGCTTTTCTATAAAGGATTTGTAACGCGCGGAACCCGGTCTACCTGTACCTATTTTAATTATTTCAATTTGTGGCTGCGTGATGAACTAAAGATATATAATAAAAATTGTACCTGATACATTTGCACAAAACGTCATTTAATGAAACAATTTCTGTAACATCTGAGAATGAATCTTCCGAATAAAAGCAGTTAAATACTGTGGACTTGGCTGGTAAATCAAAATAGGGTTTTGGGTTTAATAATTTACGGCATACCAAAAAAATGTCATTATTACTTAAGTAAATATTATCAATGGAAACTACTTGCCGTTGTTTTTTTTAGTATCCAGTATTTATTACGTTCGAAAATACTTAATTCACAATGTTCTAATTTTACTGCAGAATAATAAATTTTAGAGTGTTTTCTAGTAATTTCTTTGATAAGTACGGGGTATTGGTTTGCTGCTGATGTAAGTGAAAATTTTCTGGATTCGTGTATTCGTCTTACAATTTGTTGAAGTGGATGTTTGGACGACTGTAATTTCATTTTAATGGAATGCATAAAATTTTCATATTTAAAGGCACTAAAATTGTCTAAACAGCCATATTTTTCAACGTCGTTGCGTAAGTGTATAAGATTTTGTACATTATGGTTAACGTACTCGCAGCCATACAGATACCCATATTTTTCTACGAAATATAATAACCATTCACCAGCTTTCTTGTTTAGCTTGTAACACAAACTGGGGGCAATTAATATTCGCATTGCGCAATGAAGACTCAAAAAATGATTGTAAAAAGAGCTCGATAAGTACTTTTTGAGAAGAATAGGTCCAGTGTATAATAGAAATAGTCGAAATTCCGTAGCTTTCCACCTGTCTACTTCAGAAAATGGTCGAGGTAATATCTTCATATCTTGAATACATTTTTCCGGCAGTCTAGTACTTGCGTTACCCTTTATCCAAAACTGTAATAAACGTTTCATTACACCCAAGCAAACTAAATGCATGTAATCCAGGGGTACTTGAGATACCAAGCCGATTTCTGTTTCTTGTAACGGAGTAGAGTATTTGTGATAGTCATCGTAAATTTTATTTTTAAAATTAATATCCGTCTTTAATAGTGAATTCAGTTGCAAGTAGGCCATTCTATTTTTTAAAAAATCTCCCTCAACTGTACACTTTGAACATCCGAAATAAGCGTTATGGCTTTTTGTCCCTAATACAAAAGATTTAGCAGGTGCATCACATATTATTTTATTAATATTAATAGCATACTTTTTATTTTTGTGTGTAATACCAGATTGCACTAGGTGCTTATACTCATTTATAAACGGCCGAAGAAAACTCTCGGGTGTACTAGGTTTTTGGATACCATGGTAAATGCCAACTGCAAAAGGTTTATTAAAGTGCACATGTTCTATCGAACACAATATTGGCCAGAACTCACTCTTTGAACTTTTTGTAAGAGGTAAACCGTCAACGTTTATTTCCAAGGAAATTTTGTCGTCTGTGTAAATGTAGGATGTAGAATTTAAAGTAAATTCCATCTTGTAGGCCCAAATGCACATAGTTTCCAGAATCCATTTCAACAATGTCGTTCTTAATTTTTGTTTTAAAAATAGTTCGGCAGTCCTTTGGAATATTTAAATTTAAATCATTATTTAGCAAAACCAATAATTCGTTTAAAGCGTTGTGCGATATATTATTTTTAACTGCCCAACGAGCCAAATCATTTAACAATACGTTCGTATTGCTAATCTCTTCATGATTAACCGTTTCAGATATTCCAAAACTAGTTGAAGGCAAATGCCTGTTGTTACAACTATTACTTTTGTAAAAGAAAGTATTACTGTCAATACAGGGTACATTAGAGTGATTTGAAGGTTCATTCACTATTTTTTCACAATGTTGAATTTTGGGAAAAGTTTTGGTGATTACGGGATTTTTAACTTCCGTATTATTCAATCTACAAATTTCCGCGTGTACAATTCTTCTCATATGCCGTTTGGAAATTTCGCACAGACGTTTTCTGCGTTGAACCTAAAATAAATGATTTAATAAATAGGCATTTGAAATTCTGAATTAGAGATATTTGCAATATGGCTTTGCTATCATAATTGCAGGTAGTTTACATTTTGTGTTGTCGAGGATTTGATAAAAGTCTAAGAAAAATAAGCCAAAAAAACTTTTGATATAAAACCCCGAGTTATTAAATTTCAATGAAAGAGAAAAGGGTTTTTAAAACATGTTCTATTTTCAACCTCCAAGGGAGTACAAAATCGTGACAAATTATGAGTAAAGAACAATTTTGAATTTTAAACGTTATACGATACAATCTTACCCTATTCTACAAAGTTGATAAAGCTATCAGTTCAGTAAAGTCATCAGTTCTTATAGTATAATTCCCGTAACGGTAACAATAACGCATCATTTAGAATATTTGCGAGGTTTCGCACATAACCGTATATGATTATCCAATTAACAAATAGAAAATATAAATTGACACAAAACATTTATAATTAATCATCTTTAGTCGGAATGCAATGATTACTTTTAATGATAATTTTTCAATTCTATTTGAAATTTGCAAAATATATAAGTATAGAATATTTTGAAATACTTAACACAAAAACCCGAAATAGTTTATGTTTAACAAAAGCTCGATGTACAAAATACAAAAATATTAATTTTTTTGGTGATAAAATTAAGCGCCTCACTGAATTATACCTATAAAATTACGTAGGTAATTTGTTGCTTAGCAATAATCATGTGGAATGCACTTTAAATAATTAAATAGGGAACAATTTAAAAAACATTCATACTTACAGAAAATTAACATAAAAGTAAGTTTTTCTCTTTGGAATGTATAGAATTTGCGTACTTATAAAATGTAAAATGTATGTAGAAAGTCTTAGATTATAAAAAGATTTACCTAGGAAGATTGCATTTAACGCATGTGTTTATTACTGAAGTAAGAAGGTCCGCGTGTAATTTTTGTATAAATACGGGAATACGATGGTAAATGTTTAAATTTACTTTGTTTATCGTATTGTACTTAACTATAGCTCATCTCGGAAAAACGAGCAATAATGAGAGTATATTAATATATAATGTAATTTATAATTGAAATAAAGGATAAGTTCCTCGAATTTTTCTGGCTTGGCTTGTGCCGTTTGTAGATGCGCTTGGATAATCTTTAAATTTATGACAATTGTTTTGTATTGAAACTACTGACAGTACTGTTTGAATTACATTGGACTATATACATTAAAATTTTAAAGTCTAGTTTTTTTTATGAAATCAATACTTTATTAATATAGTAAGTGCAAAGCAAATATAAAATCATGTGTATAAATAGTCAAAAGAGAAGCAAAACTGCTAAAGGACGATAATTTTTAAAACATTTTTTTAGATGTAATTTTTACATATAAGGTAATGAACCAGTAGTTGTCACTATTAAGGAAACAATTAAAACAAAAATTTATTACTAACACACAGTTTAATTTAAAAATATAATAGGTACTTTTATGTATTTATGGGCATCTTTACATATGATTAGCATATAAAAATACATTAAAAAACATAAAATAAAAAATACATAAAATAAATAATAGGACATAGGTATGTCAAAATCAGTAGTTGGCATTTCAAAAAACTAAAAAATCAATATGTGTCAGTCTGAAAATCAGTTGTTGTCATTTAAACTTGACCTTAAAACTAACAATAAAAAAATGGTAACGCACAACAAAAACATATGAAAAAATATCATGTTTATCCATCTACCTGTATTGGGTGTTTAAATTCATATTTAACTCTATCTCCCACACAGTTTATGGAGGGTGTAAGAAGTATTTCCACAATTTGATTAATTTGTATAACACTTATATCTTTCTCATTTAATTTAAAAATGGTTTTTAGATCGTTGCAGCAATTTAGTGCTATTACTTTCAACTCGGACCCCTCATAGATTTCGTGTATTATGCAAACATACTGGTAATACTTTTTCCTTCCAGGAAATTTCACCAGCACAAAATCACCCTTTTTGTATGAAATATTTGGATTGTCATTGTATGAGTCACTTTCATTTCCTTTATCTTCCTCAAAACCACTTATATCGTCTCCACTAGATCCAGACTCCACCCATTCTTCATCTGGCTCAGAATCTGTCCACTCGTTTGTTCGTTTTTTCTTTATCTTCTTTGATAACGCCCTCTTATTTTTTTTCTTCCAATTTTAGCTGTTTCAATTTTTCGCTTTCTTGTTTTTTTCTTTGTCTCTCCTCAGCTCTTACTTTTTTGTTTTATCTTTCTCTATTTTGGTAGTTTCTTTTTTTAAGTGGTATTCCTGCCACTGTTTTGAGGAAGCCACAAATGGAATTTTTTCTCTTTTTCTTCGTTTGGTTCCTTTTTCTTTTTCTTCGGGCCAAAACAGTATGTTTTTAAATGGGCTAGGAATTACTTCACCATTAACAAGCACTTTTTTTCACGTTTTTGGCATTTCCTGAAGGGCCTGCAGTGCTATCATCTTGAGGGTCATTTGTCTGGTTTTCTTTATCCGGAGTAGTTAGGCTTATATCCATTGCTGTATCATCTAGTCTAGTAGAAGATGGATGTTCTGGTGTATGTGATTCATATTGTTGTTCTTGTGGTAGTGCTTGACCCACAACTTCGTTATCCCCAAAAACACTTGGAACATCTTCATTTTGCCCAACGAAACTTGATCCATCTTCATTTTGCTCAAGAAAACTTGGAGTATCATTGGATTCATTTGCCACTTCATCTCTATGATTGTCTGATATTTCTGATTCAGTATTTGTATCGGTCTTTCTTTTCAATTGAATAAATCTGTCTCTGACCTTCTTGTAAAACTTGAAAAGTGAAAAATCTTTTAAATCGCCAATCCCCTTCATTTGATTTAAAATTATTTATTAACTCTGGATCAAGCTGATCGTTTAAAAACTTGAGTCCATTCTGAAATTCACGCAGCTGTTCCTCCTCCTCTGAACTTAATGTATGAATTACAACAGGAGCATTTTCTGTTGGAACTTCAACGGCATCTGCATTCCACGGCACTAAGCCACATTTACGAAATCCATTTTTTAATATAACTGCAGTAATTCTCGTCTGTAATACTTCCTCCAATAATGGACAAAACATTTTTTTTCGCAGTATGGGATCCTCAAGATGTTCATTTCTCCATTGATGTACCTTTTGTTTTCAACCATCTTTTAAAGTCCTAAACACTGCTACATCCATAGGCTGCAGTAAATGTGTTGCATTTGGGAATAATGCCACTAAAATTATTCCATTTTCATCGCAGAACTTGCTGGTATGGTATGTAAGATGGGACGCATGCCCATCGATAAATAAAATAACTGGTAAACTAATTTCTTCTTTAACTAGCCAAGGATGGAATATATTAGTAATGTATTCAAAGAAGGTTGCACAGTTCATCCACCCTGTTTCTGATTTGCCAATTGACCAATTCTCAGGGACACTACTTGCTATTTCGCGTGGCACTCTATCATATTTAAAGACGACCATAGTCGGAGCTAACTTGCCTGCTGCATTGGCAGTAATGAGTACAGTTAAACACTCTTTTTCATCTGAATTTACTTGCTGATAAACACTTTTTCGTCCTCTTCCAGCCAACACCTTGTTGCCTTTGGGGTTTAAGAAAAACGCAGTTTCATCTCCGTTAAACATCCTATTAGGGTCTTCTAAAATGTCTTGATACTTATGTTGGATTAAGTAGTCTTTAACTTCAGCAAACCAATTAGAAATATTTTGTTTGGTAACAGAAGCCCTGCTTACTGTAAGATTTTGGGCAGTTCTAATACTTATTTCAGGATGACGTTGTTTAAAACGTTGTAGCCATCCTAATGTGGGCCTGTATTGCTTGCCCCCGTTGTCCCTCTTCAATTCACGAATAAGGTGCTGGACACTGTCCAGTAACTCATCTTTGGTGATGGGAAAACCAACAGAACCAATTTTCAATATCCATTTTACCAGGATTTGTTCTTTTGAGACCAGACAGTTAATAAACAATTTTTACTGCTTTCTACTGTGTTCTTTTCAATTGGACTGTGGTTAGGGCTCGGCTCTGGATAAATATGAGCTGAATCAGAACCCAAACTTGGACTGTTTTGATTTAGACAATTTTCTACAAATTTATTTTGATTATCTCTAAAAACTAAATCAGATGACAAATAATATTGAGAAATACACTCAGGAGGCTTGTAATTTGAACTATCTTGAACCAACATATCATTATTTCCCAAGTGAGATATCTCTAAATTATTTATTTCTGATGGTTCACCATCACCATTGTAAAATTGTAAAACTGTACTACTTATACTTTTCTTTTTCTACCTTATTGATAAATCACAGAAGTCTTTCAATTTTTTTCTTTTTAAACAGTTATTTTGCCTAAAATTTATAATTTATATTAAAGTTATTTGAATGTAAATCAATTTCAATAGAGGAAAATATTGTCTTGAAAAGGACTTTAGTGTGATAGGTACAGGGCCGTTCCAACCTGGTCGAGCGCCGTCGTGCAAATGTGATCACAGCGCCTTTTTTAGTGCATATATTTTTTATATTTTATACGATTTTATATTATGTACATTCAACATAATCGCTATACGCTAATTATTAAATAATACAACTGCGAAGCAAAAATAAACATTTTATTACCAAACAAAAAATAAACATTTTTTGAACAAGAAATAGTTACCTAATCTAAATAACCTAAATAAAACTAAATAAAACTAAATAACCACTAAATAAAAGTAGCTTTACGCGCTTTCTCTCTGAAAATTTCAGAAATAAGATCAGTCACATTTATATTGTCCAACAAATCACTTTCAATCGATATGATTGCCAAATTATCGAGCCGCTGTTGGCCCATTGACGATCTTAAGTAGTTTTTGATTAACTTTAACTTTGAGAAAGTTCTCTCCGCTGAAGCAACCGATACAGGCATTGTAAACAAAATTCGCAAAGCTACGCGCTTGCATTTGGAACAGAATGAGTTAAATAATTTTTTATAATGTAGTCTAACATTTGTGTCGGTGTTTGTAGTCTAAGATTTTTTAAGAATTGCAACTCGTGGAACAATTCTGTTCCATTTATGTCACGCTCATTACGATTTTTGTCTGTTAAAACTTCTTCAAGCTGTAAACAACAATTTAGTTGTTCCTTTTCTGGTAAATCTGAAAATTTACAAATATCCCATAAAAATTGAAAATGGTCGGAATGGGACGACAATAAGTCGAACCTTTCACTAATTGATCTTATAACAATATCAAGTGTACTAAAAAATTTGTTTATTTTAAAATCCCGTTCTCCATCTGTAATTGGTTCATCGTCATTCTCGTAATTAAATTGTTTTTTAACACGCCTTGGTCAAAACCCATTTTCAGTTTTGAGGGTTGGCTCTACATCTAGAGATTTTGCAAGTTCAGAAGCATCAACTAACACATCTCCAAATCCTTTATCACTGCGGTAACTATTGAAAAACTTTAGCAAATTATTCATTTGGGTACATGCTTCCGAGATATTAAAATCTTTGGTTTGTAATATTTTGCTAACAGTATTGACTCTAAACAGAACATTATACCACAATATTAATGTACATATAAACCGGTAACTTTTTAATTTATTTGCTAAAGATTCAGCCATATGCTTTGTATTGTTATCGAAAGAAACTCTACTAAATATACTATACAAAGCATCATAGACTTCCCCAAGCTGATACCTCAAAGGAGTAATGGCATCAATTCTGCTCGACCATCTAGTTTCAGAAAGTGGTTTTAAAGTTAAATTGGAAATATGTTCTTTTAAAACGGTCCAACGATTAGTTGAAGCCGAAAAAAAATTGTAAAGTTCTTGAACTGTAGTAAAGAATTGCCAGCTAGAGTTGTTTCCCTTAACTGCATCATTTACAACCAAGTTTAAACTGTGGTTACAACAAGGTACGAAAAATGATCTTGGATTTAAATCTAAAATCTTTTTTTGTAAACCGGCATGCTTGCCTCGCATGTTGGCACCATTGTCGTATCCCTGGCCTCTCATGTCATATAAATTTAATTATGTTTTTCTAAAGCATTTAGTAGAAATTTTTGCAAGCCCTCAGCTGTTGTATCTTCTATTGGAGCAACATGTAAGAAACGTTCCTCAACAACAATTTCCCCTGATGTCGATTCTAAATTTACGAACCTGATACAGACAGAAATTTGTTCTTGATGGCTCATGTCCGGAGTGCAATCAAGAATAATAGAAAAATATTTTGAATTTTTAATCATATATAAAATATTTTCTCTTAAATTATTGCCTATTATTTCAATTATTTCATTTTAAATGTGGATGCCAAGATAATGATTCATTTTGTTGCTTTGCAATTGCATTTGTACCCTCTTAGTATGTTCAGCAATTATAGGCTCGAATTTGGCAATCATTTCCACACATTTCAAGAAATTACCATTATTCTTTTGAAACAATTTCAAATTTTGACCGCGAAAGGCCAGATTTTGTTTAGCTAAAAACTGAATAACATAGAATACTCGCTCAATAACTGCATGCCAATATTTAATTTCAGCATTAAACAAATATTTATGAGTTAGATCAATCGTATTGTTTGTTTTAAATCTAGTTAAACAGTCAGACCATGTCTTAAGATTTTCGAAATGCATTTTACTTTTTTCGTGAATATTTAAATGTTCACTCAAATGTTGCCAATCATTATAGCCATTTTCATCAGCCAATCGGGCTTTTGCGGTGTTAAGGTTAAATATTCTGCAACAAAAACAAAACACTGAATTTTTCGATACCGAGTACAGAAGCCAATCACGCTTGATTTTTTCATTATTTGGCAAAATTCGAGTGAAGTATGATTCAGAAAATTTTCGCCCAGTCTTGTCTTTCGGAAAAACGCAATTTGAATTGTTATAATAGGTTGGACCATTTTTTATCAGAAGTTCAATATTCATTGAAGACAATATTTTCGGCCACAAACCTGGATCTTTAGACAGCTGTACAGTCTTACTATCAAAAACTTCATCAGCATCAGTTTCGATAAAAGTTACAGTTTCTTCAACTTCAACTAAACTTGATGTCGATGGCTCCATATTATCATCATCATTTTTTACGGAAGCCTCCGAAGTAGAATCAATGGGTGCTTTAAAAAATTGAGTTATTTTCTTATTGGTATTTTCTAACACCTCCTCCCGTTTACGTTTGTTAATTAGATTTTGGTAACCAGAAAGTTTCTTTTTACCTCCAGACATCTAAAAAAATAATACAACATGACATTTTGGGTTCGGGGTTTGTTGAATCTAATTAATTTATAATTACGAATTATTACGATCTGGATCTACATTACTTACCTTAAGTTTTATTTTATACTTATAACTTATACTTTTAAGTTTTAGCTTCCAAAAAAGAACAAAATTTCAAATAAGGAAATAGGTATAACTTTTTAGCTGATACGAGATGCGTTTTACTCTACTGCTTAAGACAAAAGCCAATGCACAAATGAAAATGATTTCACTGCAATACTCGCCTGGCCAGACAAGAATGAACTTGTGAAACATAGAAACTAGGAAATATAGTGAGGGCGTACGGCGCTTAGTAATAGAACGAAATATGCAATAGGTCGGGACCAAGCAACTTAAAGAAGTCATGTTTGACTCTATAGATAATAATAATAATAATAATAGGGTGAAGTGGGGTGACTGTGGACCGAAAATTAAAAGTTCCACTTTGTTACTGTTAAACCACTACAAAAAGAAAACTTACCTCCGTACAAACCTTCTAGGATACATTTACACATATTTTTGATCGTGTCTTCATCAGCCAAAACGAATTTGATAATTTTTTATGTTTCGTACATCTAATTTTTTTTTAGTTACGTGGGTCCACAGTTACCCGTACTTTTGGGGTGACTGTGGACGGCAGTGGGGCAACTGTGGATGCCCCAGTATAAAGCATTTAATGTTCATTTAAAGTGCGTGGGGCAACTGTGGAATAAGAGAATATACATTTTGAAAATCTTTATTCAACTTGTATCAAACAACTACTCAATGTCAATGTCAGAGGATATTTTTGAACACACTTAAGTCTTCAGAAAAATGTAATTTTCCATTAATTGCCTTTGAAAATTGAAGAATTCCAACTATATTGTCGTAACTAAATTGATTTATTGTACAATCTTCGGATCCAAACTCAAAAATATACCCAGTACACCTCTTCAAACACCTAACTTCTATGTAATCTACTTCCCTGTTCATTAAAATTCCAATGCAATAACTAACTGCCCTTTTTTTCACTCTTAAAATGATGTATCTCCCAACAACCATATTATCGTTATTGGGTTCTTGTACGGAAGTTGTGACTTCTAGATCATTTTCATCTTCTCCTTCAAGTTCGTATGAATCATCGCTTTCGGCGTATACTATAGGACTACCTTCATCTTCATCGCTGCTTACTTGCTTTTTTGGCTGCTTTTTCTTTGTCGATTTTTTCTTAGACTTCCCATCCTTCTTAGCAGCCTTCAGGTTTTCAAGATATGTTGCTGTGGTAATTACTTCAGCCACATCTATTCTCTTTCTCTTTTTTTGGCCTTCTGGCTTCTCAGTTGGTTTTACCGCAGAAAGTAAAATGCTTTCCCAAGATACTGATGCTACAGGCGTACTACTGTTAGTGTTTAAAACATGTTCAGTTGTAACTGTAGAGTTATTATCCTCAGTAGTGGTATTCTCTGAATCGTTTTCTTGGCCTGCATTGTTAAGTTCGATGTTTTGTTCCTTATAGCGCCTTAATTTGTCAGGATCGAATCGTTCTTCTGAAATAGCTTGCCTATCTAGAGGGAAAATTCCTGTTTTACGAAATCCACTGATAATTGAAGCTTCTCTAATAGTATTCCATGTCTCTCCCAATAGATTAGAAAACTCGGATTTAGTTAGTGGTTTTCCCAGATTTCTACGCTGCCAATCTGTCAGTAAAGCGTCCCAAGAAGATTTGACACCCTTGAAAACAGCAACATCTAAAGGTTGCAACATCGCAGAAGTATGCGGTGGTAATTTTAAAATCGTAACGTCCTCTTCTATAGCCAATTCAACCAATTGTGGCGAAATATGCGACAGATGACCATCGTATATTAGCAATGCTGGTCGTTCTGTACATGATTTTAAAAATACACCTTTAAACCACAGATGAAATACAACTTCGGTCATCCACCCGTTTTCTGACGCGTAGTATGAACTTTCGGGATATTCGTTTAAGCCGATCATGTTGTCCCACAATCGCTTTCCCTTGTGCAGTATCATTGGTGGCATTTTAAATCCATGTGCATTCACGCAGGCAAGAACGATAGTGGTTTTTCTTCCAGATCCCCCTGTCTGTCTTTGAGCAATTTCGCCAACACCAGTTACAACCTTAGTATTTTTTGGGTCGTAATTGAACGAGGTTTCGTCAGCATTCCATAC
>JABXWE010006146.1:0-45604 GCA_014611495.1 Limonius californicus | reverse complement strand
GCGCACCGGCCCCCTCCCCCCTCTTTTTTAGAAAAATATTTTTTTTATTCTAACGGTTGTTATTTGTTTGCGTCAAAGAATCTTTTTCCGCGAAAATAAAAAAATCGATTTTTTATGCCCTACAAAATATAATTTCCAGGGACTTGAAAATTTTACCTCGGTAGCAACAGCGATTGGTACTAGTTAGACCGCGCGACGTATATAGTAGAGAATGAAGTATGCCTGGTTGCATATTAAAAGGAAAAAATTAAGGGGCACCGTAGATATTTGGCGGGACTTCTTACAAACCTTGTACGTCTGTTCGTTACGAGGCAAGGTTTTAGGATAGCACTTGAACAACCGTTTTGAGGAAAATAACTCTACTGTTGAATAAAGATGATATGAACAGTTTCCAGTATGGGAAAGTCCAGGGAGGCAGTCGCGTCCACTTATCAATTATGCGTTTGGGTAATGTTTGCAAGTGTTTCTTGGTAGCATATATACATCTCTTATCGAGTTCTCCAATATAGGCGTTACTTGCGCTATCATTTAAAAGGACATATTTTGTTTATAAACATTATCTGTTTTGATACCATTCTTTTTCAGGTTACAAATTGTACCATCGGACACTCTTACAGCCAACGAAACGCGATAAACGGTATTTGTAGGCGAAATTAATCCTTCCCCTCTTCGTAATTTTTCGCACTTCTCTTAAAAAAAATTGCAAAACGTTCAAAATCAACTCTTGACTGTTCGTTATATCTCGGCATTTTAGAACTAAACTTTATATAGATATTAAATACGAAATTTAAAGAAACAACAACAAGATATTAACCATGTAGGTAACAAACACAGAAAATACGAAACAGAACATTCATAGAGAATATTCAAAATTATCTTAAAGCCGATATGTGACTTTGATAGAACTAATTTTAAACATAATAATTATACTACCTTCTTATTATTTTTTTGTTTCTCCTGGTTTAGTAAAGTAAAACAAGGACAACAAAGCAAACGAAACAGAACATTCATAGAGAACAATGAGGGAAATGAAAATCCAAATATTCAAAATTATCTTAAGGCCGATATGTATTTCTGTGACGTTGATAGAACTAATTTTAAACATAATAATTATACCACCCTCTTATTAATAATTTTTGTTTCTCCTAGTTTAATAAAGTAACACAAGGACAACAAATTATGACGTCACTTTAAAAAGGTAATCCGACGACTATAACAGCCGATGCTGATTAAAAACACATGTTAGGCTTTATTTTTGTAATAATATTTTCACAAGTACACCCCCACATATAATGTCATGAAAACCAACCTTGGCATTGACGATAATTACTTTTTGAAAATACACAATTAATAAGCTGAATGAATACCGGAACAAATTCTATTTTCTGCTCCATTTACATCTAGTTGTTGAACAATTTATTTATTAATAGAGCAGAGAGTATGTTTTAAAAACGTTATTCTCCCAGTTTCTTAAACAAATGTTCATACATAGTGCACATCTCAGATTTTTGTTGTTAATACAGACCTTTAGTTCAAAATGTTTTTGTTGCTAATGCTTAAAGGTGTACGAGCCACAGATATATTACACTACTAAAAAATCGATTTATTTTTCCACATTTCATAGATGACAAAGTTAGAGGTGATGCAAAATATTAAGCTTGTGCGTTAATAACAAGAATTTAATTAAACAATAATTTATTACTTCAAATAGAAGAAATAAGTTTATTTAGTGATTTTATCATTATTTATAACTTTTTTAAATATCAGTTTGAACATACATAAACTTCAGGATCTAACATATTAGAATTGTTTATATCATTTCCCGTCAATTTGCAATTAATTTTTAAAGATCGGGTTAACAAGTTTTGAGTATATAAGTCGTATCTTCGCCATTTTTACTTCTTTAGACCTTAACCTGCGTCACTTTCAGTAGTAGGTTTTTACAATTATAATCGCTTTTAGTAGATTGTGATTATTCAGATAATAACCACAAAATCACAAAATAAATCATTCATTCTTCAGCGCTAAATATTAAGAGGAGGGTAGGTATAGATAAGAAAATGTGAATGAAATCTTTTACCTATCCCTTCTAAAGAACTACATGTATTTGACGTTTAATCGTGCTAAAATTTGTTTAACAAGAGGTCTATAATAGTGACTCCCACAGTCTTAACACCGACCGAAGCCAGGGAATTAATCCAGGCACGCAAAATGTTTTTATCTATAAAAATGAATTTATAACATGCAGGTATGTAGAAGACCAGTAACTGGAGAAAACATCACGCAATAAAATTAAATCAAGCAATTTACTATGTGACATAGATCTAATTATTCCAAACGACCTTTATAACTACATGCAATGACATTAAACACATTCAGACGTTCAACCAGACGAAATTAAGAGTAATTACGTAAATTTTCTAGACATCATTAATTTTTATGTCATCATATCGTTGCCCAGTAAGAAGCGAACAGTCATCACTAAAAAGGAGATGATCTCTGTTTTATAGTTTTTCATTTGACTCGCGGAAATTGCAGCTTCTTTTTAACTTAGAATGATAAAACAGTCGTTTAAATTTGCACGAAGAGCATAAAGAAAGCATGACATTTCCTAAACGCTATTCATACTTCATACATCACATCCAACGGCGTTTTCTGGAAAATTCAAAACGCGCAATTACTTTACACTCCAGGGCGTACACAAAACAATAAGAGATGAAAACCTTTCATTCCGGGGCTCGTTAATTTTTTACGCGACACTGGCTCAACGCCCCAGTTCTCTTCCGTATAAAACTCATTTCGAAACTCATAATGTAGGTACAAATGTCCATTATTAACAGCAAAAAACTCTCACATGTACCATGTTATAATTTTTTCTTTAATTAAAAAACGACAAGTAAAACACAACACGAAAAAAGAATTTACATTAAAGTAGATAATATGTACACCATGATGAAAAAAAACAGTGATGTAATGCTTCGATGTGTGCATTTTGGTTGGTTTCGTTTACCCCGAGTTGTATCAAACCTTTATACCGTGTAATTAGTGTAAGGATTTTTTAAAATTTGTTTGCAGAATTATCCTATACCCATTGCTTGAACAGTTCGGATTTTCGTCATAAGAATAATGTTATACACTTTTTCCTCGTCTGGTTAAAACGGAAGTGAAATTAATTTTAGTATTTCAATGCTGTCCTGAGTACATTTTATTAATATAAAGTTGTTGCATGTGCATGTTATGTAACATTATAGAGGAATATTTTGTACAGAATTTTTAATCTGCAAGATTGTGAGTTTCTTAAGTTCTTTGATACCTGTTCTCTGCTGAGACTATGGGAATCACGTTGAACTTGGCTAAAACTGAATGTTAGTATAGGTGCTCGATGCCACATCTTTTCTAACAGAATGGTTTTAAAAACTGAAATTGATTTTGTGTTAACTAAGCTGGGACGAATTTTTGGAATTGCGATGAACTTCAGGTAATTTACAGGGCTTACATAAATTCATTGACACATTTGTTTACCAAACAAAAAGTATTCTATAGTTGATTAATTGATTGATTTGAAAGAGCGAGATCAAGGACGCGGTTTTTCAAGCATTCTAAGCACTGCAGCCATCATTGGCTTATTGTACACCCTAACTAAGAATTTTGCATATCAGGGGTAGTTCCAATCCCAGTAGTGATGGATTTTTAACGTGTCACACATCGCAGTGGCACGGAACCTACGGCTGTACTTCTTATCCGACAGAACGAATTTTCAGATTTTTTCCCGCTAGAAAAATCTCACAGACCTCAGCCAGGTTCGATCCCGCGTCCCTCGGATCTAAAGGCAAATGCGCTAACCACTAGACCACCGAGGCCGGCAATATTCAATAGTTACAAATATCTCTACAGCAACCTCAGGTGTACTACAATGTGCCGATTGGAGAAAGGAGTATTAATTTGTTGTACATCCAAAAATGTTAAACTTTGATGATTGCATATGCCTACGGTGATTCAAATTTGACCTGCATTTTATTTTTCTCTGGTCGATACAAACTATAAATTAATATTATATATACATCATCCCATCGGTCCGGTAGCTTCCGTACTCCCGACGAAAAAAAATCTTTTGGTTGACGACGTAGCCAATTTTGAATTGCATCCTTCACTTCCCCATTAGAGGCAAATCTCTAGCATCCCAACAACTTTTTGGGTGACCCAACAAATGATAGTCACTTGGGGCCAAGTCCGGACTAGAAGGGGGCTGAGGCAGTACTTCCCAACACAATTTAGCCAATGTATTGTTCGTTAAATGGGCTGTATGTGGGCGAGCGTTATCGTGCAGTAGAATAACGCCCTTGCTTAAGAGACAGCGTCTTTTTGTTCGTATGGCCAGCTTACCTTTTCCAAGACGCTCACTGTAATGAGCTGACTTAATCGTTTTTCGTTCTTCGAGAAAATCGACGTAAATTAGTCCAATAGCGTCCCAGAATAATGTCGCCATAACTTTGCCAGCCGATGGTTGTGTTTTGAATTTTTAGGGTGGAAGTGAACTTGAGTGATGCCATCCCATGCTAACATTCTTGCTTTCTGGGATATAATGGTGTACACAGGTCTCACCAGTTGTTATGATGCATGACAAAAACTGATCGCGTTCATAGCGAAGCCGTAGTTCTTTGAAAACCTGAAGTCATTTCGGCTGTTGTTCCGCGGAAAGTTGTTTTGTGACCCACCTGGCGCTAACTACTAAATCTAAGCTTGTCGTGGACAATAATTTGAACACTACCAACACTAATGTTTACAATCCCAGCCATTTGTTTCACAGATATTCGCCTATTGCTCCGCATCAGCTGGTCAACTGTTTGAATGTTCTCAAGATTCACAGCAGACGCTGGACGGGCAGCATGCGGCAAGTTCGACACGCGTTCATGACCATCCTGGAAAGATTTACACCACTCAATGACTGTTCTGAGTGATAAACATTCTTTTTCAAACTGTTTTTGAAGTCCCTGATGAATATCAGTCGCTTTTACACCTTCATTGAAAAATAAATGAATAATTACACGTTGTGCAACAGAATTTGACACACGGTTGCACGACATTGTTAATACAACAGACAGTATTGATACAATCAAGTTGCAATTGTTTATGGCGTTAGCTAGCATGCCTAATTCGACGAATATAAAACGGCTTTGTAGTATCTCCTCAATTACGTTCAGAAAAAAATAAAATGCAAAAAAAATTTGAACCTCCCTCGAAGTTAGAGTAAACACTAGCTGTCTGTAAATCCCATTTTGATGGCTTTGACAGTTTATATATATATATATATATATATACACACATACAGGGCTCCCCAGAGTATTGAACCGTATACAAGACGCATAGGAAATTATATCGGTCCAGATTTAGTCTTCAGCATTATTTGGGGTTTGAATCTAAATTGTATTGTTGTTGTAGCTGTTACTATATTTGATGAAAAAGAAAATAGCTTTTGGTCTACATTCCAGCGACAATCTCTAAGAAAAAACAATGGTTTTGCAGCGCACCGGATAAGGCCACTGTCTTATAAGCAGAAATTCCTGTCCTCATTCTTGATGGAACACACATTTTTGTTCAATTTTTTTATATGTATCTAAATTTTACACTTGTCTTATCATCAGAAAGTAATGACAACAAGGCTAGTACAGTTAACTATAAATTTTAAACCTTACACTTATAACCAAGGGCGTAACTACCGAGGTGCAGTTGGACCACTCTGCTCCAGACGTCAGTAAAAAAGGGGCTCGGAATTTTCTATGCCGACCAATTTTTATTCTAATATTTACGGCCACCTTTATTGTTTCCTACAAAAAGACGCCGAATCACCGATTTTAATAACCTCTGCCCTGATTAGTTGATTTTCATGGATATGAAATCTTTATTATCGCCTTATTTAATACTTTTCTCTTCTGTCGAAATATCAATCTAACAGCGATACATATTTAGAAATTTGAGCACTGACGTTGCGGTTCAGGGCGCATGCAAGGGAGGTGCAATCATGTCTTCACCAAACACCGAAAACCTAGATTTATTTGTTATCGTAATAAAAGAAGACACTGCATGTCTCGCTTGTGGTTTCCGTATTACTACATGTTATTTTATTTAATTGCTACGGCCAACAGCTATGAGTATCTTGCCTGCTATATTTGTTCAATCTTAGATTCGCCATGCGCTGTTGTTTCAACGTTCTGACTTTAAGCAACTCGCAAGCTCCTACTGCATTGCCTGTTGCTTGGATTCAATATTTGTGTTCGAAATTCAAGTCTCGTCGCCAGTTACAATGCGATTCAGGTATTCATCGCCAACAGTTTCGTAGCAATGCAGGAAGGTCAGTGCAACGGCCAACCGCTGGTTTCTGTGAACACCGTCAACATCTTTGATACTGTAGCCTGTTTATAACAATTTCATACAGTACCTTATATAAAATCTAAGAAAATATTACAGCCGCTTGTGATATTGTGAAACGCCTATCTTGACGAATTTTTTTGTGCACTTTTTCCACAAAATCGTAGTGGAAGATCTACCATTTCGTTCCTCATTGTGCGTGTTTGTTCGGCCATCTCTGAAATTTCTACACCTTTCCTCTTGATGACTGGACCATAAATCTCGCATATTTGACAGTAATGTTGCCAGCGTTTTTGTTTTTGCATAGATAAAAGGAATCACAGCGTGCTCTTCACACTTGACAGGATTTACAATCGTCGTGTCGTCGTTTTAGCATTACATTACATAACTGAACACAATGACAGAACTAAGATAAAATAATGTGTGATTAGCTCATCAACCACTAAATCATCCCCACACTGCACCAAATTGACTACGACCTTCATTCGGCGAGAATATGTAAAGGGCCCTCGTATAATAACCCCCCAATTATAAGCAACAGTCACTGGTAAATCATAGTTATATTGATAGATATTATATACAGCCCTTAATAAAACTTTAATGGAGTTACTTAATTAAAAATAACACAACAATAGATCCCGCATTATATTAAGAAATAAATATTCACCGATTCTATTTTACACCATCATTTGCAGCCGCACATTACCATTTCAACATTTATAAATTAAACTTTTAAAATGAAATATAGTCCATTACTTTTTAGACAAGTAGAACGTTAGTAATGTAATAATAGTACATATTTATGGTTTCCTATTATACACTATGAGGTGTTAAGAGGGAGGAGAGGGTGCGCCTGACAATTGGACTGCTCCAGGGCGCCCGATATGAAGTTACACCACTGCTTAATGTAATACAATTTTAATTTAAATTTCTGTTATGAGATAGTAGAAATAGTATGAATGTTAAAAAATACATAATTTAAAACGAATGTTTATCCCATCTAGTATCAGAATTTGGAACTTCCGTATTCGCGGTACTTGGTTTATCCAATGCGTCACAAAAACAGCAACAATAGCATTTCTATACGACATTTTGAGTTTCTAAATACTTGTTAGATTTCTCTTTAATTTTAAAGTATTATTTTCTTTTTGACAAAATGATTTCAACAATAGGTAACGCAGTAATACGGTTTACATTCTCAACCAAAACATCCAGGGAACATGAAATTTGGAATACTAAACATACAATTTAATCCATTGTGTTATCATTTATAATAATCATCACCAAGAAATCCGTAGCTTACCTCTCGTCCACATTCAACGCCTGCCTACGACTTTGCTACTTCCCACAAACATGGTATCACGCCTTTAATCTTTACTACATACACAAATTGGTTTAATTATAAAAACAATCTCGCAACTCCGCCACTGCTTAGGTAGAAAATTAACAAGTTGACAGATGCTAGTATCCCGGAAACCCAATCGAAGAAGGAGTAGGTTCAAAACAAATAATTAATTAATAGGCGCCACCGGCTTATAATTTTCTAGCATCGTCCGAGGTGGTAAATGAGAAGTCGGACCCCAAGATAGACAATCACCTACCTTTATATCTTCCTATCTGTCCTTTACGTAGACTTTAATCCAAATAATTCGTCGTAAAATAAAAGACAAGTTGCAACCAAATCTCTGTTTACTTAATAAAACAACAAAACCCACTCACTGTTCTAATATTTCTATACACGAACAATGATTTAAAATAAATTAGTAGTCCCAATTTTACTAGAACGGAATATAACTAAACTTAAATTGGCAACACTCAAACAATTTTTCGGACTTTTATTGCGTTACACAGCAATATACTAGAAATTGTTAGCGCATTCCGTAACTTCGAAGGTCTTCGCGTCACGAATTCATGCGTGATCAAACGATAAAAAAACTATCGTCAAGGCGTGAACTCTTACAAACGCAATATCAACCCACTATTGGAGTACCCTGTATATCTGCTTTACTTAAAATTGGAATATGGAATACTACAATAGTATTTCATATGTATACATATCCCCAATTAAAGCCCCAATGACACAATTCTGTGACCCCAATCAATTAATAAATTAATTCTTAAATAACCGTAAAGAAATCGTAAACAACAAGACAAGGTTATACAGTTTTTAAAATGCACTTCCCTTGTTCAATATGTGGCGGCAATCAGCTCGACCGTACACCAGACTCCCTATCTATAGACCCAGGCGTCCACTCGGTTCGGGAAAAACCTTCCCAAGGTTACTCGATGATGATAGCGTATCAATTTGAACAATACCTTATAAATGTAGAGTTTTTCTAATGCGCGCCTTAATTTCTGGAAGTCCACCCGTACGAATTTTGCCTAAATTCAATTTATCGGAGATTAGAATTAAGGTTCGGGAAATTAAGACAAGACAAAAATTTTCTGACATAACCAACTCACCAGTAGATGGGCACTGGCCTGTCACCAAAAATATCTTCTTAACCGGTGTAAATTCTATATTGGAAATAAATTTCTGGAGATTTGCTTCCTACAACTATGGGAAGTGCTCCTGTGTAGTGACTCTCAAAGTGGAAAACTAATTCCCAATCGACAAACGATTTCAATAAATAATTCACTATTCACAATATACTTCCGGTAAGGTTCACAATGCTTAACCCACTGACTTAATTACGAAAACTGTGTTTAGAATCTCCTCCCCCCCCCCCACTTTTGAAACTCCAAAACGCCTTGCGTCGACTTGACAGAAAAGGTAACTTCGAAATAATAAAAATTCCTATAAGCTTGAGAATAACTAAATATGTATAAAGGGTTTCCTTCTTTTAGGCGCGGAAATCGTTACAATGGAAGCATGCTCATATACTGGTATTCCCAAAACCGGGCAAAGACAAAAAGAAGATTGATAGCTACAGACCGATAAGCTTACTAACATCGCTGTCAAAGCTTTTGGAAAAAATCATATACTCTCGCCTGATGAATGAACTTACTCCACTTAAGATATTACCACCGTTTCAGTTCGGTTTTAGGAAAAAGTACTCAACTCTCCACCAGCTCCAGCACATCTCACGAGAAAATTGAAGAGGGATTCGAAAACAAAAGCTGCGACGGTGTCTCTTGACGTAGCCCCGGCCTTTGACAAGGTCTGGCTTGAAGGATTAAAATGTAAAATAATTAAACTCAACATATCCAACCACCTAAAAGCAATAATCTTCGCTTTTCTTGAAAACCGAACATATGCGGTACGCATCAATTCCACAATATCTGGAACAAAAGCCATTAAAGCAGGCGTCCCACAGTGGAGCGTGCTAGGACCACTTCTGTTCAATTTATATACTTCAGACATTCCAACCATAAATGCAACCTTAGCTACTTTTGCAGACGATACGGCAATACTGACATAACACAGTGACCTCACCCAAGCCACACTGGAATTGCAGACAGCAGTAAATCAAATATGCAAATTGTTCAATAAATGGAATATCCAAATAAATCCCCTGAAATGCCAAACCAAAATCTTCTCCCTCAGAAGAATTCGGAATACAAACAGCATAGTACTAAACAAGAATACCATCCACTGGAACCCCACTAACGCAGCAGTGAAATATTTGGGAGTGCTACTCGACACTCGACTTACGTGGAAGCTCCATGTCAACCTAAATCTAAATCTAAGCTGCGCGAGATTAGCTCAACTGTATTCCCTCATGAATAGAAAATCGACACTAAAACCGAAGTGTGCCATTCTGATGTATAAATCCCTAATAAGACCATTAGCTCTATATGCATCACTCATTTGGAGCAATACAGCCAAAACCAATCTTGAAAAACTACAAAGACTCCAAAACAAAGTACTCAGAATCGCAGTAGATGCTCCCTGGTTCGTTCGCAACGTGCAACTACACTATGAACTAAGCTTACCAACAGTTCAAGACTATATTAGTGCGAGTGCTAATAATTTCTTCAAAAACATACGCGAGTGCGATGGTGCGGTGCGGTGCGGTGCTATACTACAATTTAGGTCGACAAAATCTTCATCAGAGACTGAAACGTAAACTACCACAAGACTTATATGTATATGTCCGATATCGATATCGACTAACAAATTAAATATGTCACACCAACGTATAGAGGGGCTATTCACCCTCATAAGCCACTAGTTTATATATACATATTGTTACTAACAATGCCATGAATAACATTGGAATTATTGTTGAACTGGCAAATAAATAAATAACTTAAAATAATAATAATAATTATAAGATATAGCGTGAAAAATAGAAGTTAACTACAGTTTCGGAATCAAATCGGGAACAAGAACGCCATTTTTGCTTTGAGTTTAAGAATTTGAAAATATTGCAAACTGCATATTTTTGAAATCAATATTGTATCTGAACAGATTTCTTACTTAAAGAAAAGTCAGAACTATTAAGTCGTGTTCCTAATTTTCTTATATAACAGACAGGGAATAGCAGTGACCTTGAAATGTATAACTCAAGGCCATCCTGTGATTTTCTATCTAAACTGGTATTTAGTTGCTAATTAGGTACTTATTCCCCTATATTTACGTAAATTACAGAATCGGCTTGTTATAGAAGATTTGATTAATATTGTCAGTTAGCTGTTGAGCACTAATAAGCCTTTATTAGCATAAAAGTTAATGAAACAGTTAACCTTGTTAGAAGCGTTAATAATGAGAAAATTTAATTAGGTTTACCGGGTGCTCATGTGAGCCCTTTAATTGAATCTTTGCTCTGTTAATAATATTTAAATATCGCTCAGTGACAATTATGTATAACGTTCTTATAGAGAACGTTTAGGGAAATTAAAAATTAATCTACTACAAGCTTCCTGCATTTCAATGCTAAGTGCAGGTTAAAAATAGATTGGACGATATTTGAAACAACACTCCCCTTTAAAGCATATAAAAGATTACTGTATGAATTATTAATTAAGATTTTATTAAAAATTTTTTTTAATTACTTAGGAAGATTTCTCGCACGAACAACTTCCTGTATTGCAAAAAAAGGGAAATACAAAACCTATTTATTCAATGAAATTATTTTTATACACAGTTAAATATTTACCTGCGGTTAATTGTAATCCAACCAAATTATTCACATATAAAAACAATCGCTCGTAACACTTCCATTATCACACCAGAAATAGGAACTCGTTTCAGGGCATTTCTATAATATACAGGCTGTTATCAATTGCCCCCACCCATTCTTATTCGCATCAAACCATGAACTTTTGCGTTTGTTAAATTTGAGATGCATAACTGCTGCATTAATCATAGTCCGCTGTTATCAGTGCGTTAGTCAAACTACCCTTAATTTCCTGAACTTTAACATAACTGCGCCCTCGGTTCTTTGCGCTTAATGCGTTTACATCGCGTGATGGTATGAAATAAGAAGCTGCCATTTTTATGCCCAATAAAGATTTAAAATTCAGGAATGGAAGGAACAGCAATTATATAGGGAACACCTCCTGTAAAACTGAAACCAACAAAACGGGATGATGTTCCCGGAAACTTCAACCAACGAATCGTTAACAATTGCCGTTTTCACCCTAATTAATGCTACAGCTATAAAAAGCGATAAAAATAAAAGTTACAGAGCCTACGTCACATGCGTTGATAATTTAGTTTCCAAGTACACACCTCGTTTCATTATTCAAAGTGTTTTAGGTATGCAAGGTTTGCTTTTTTAAGTTTACTTAGTACAGTTTTGTTTGCCTTATTTGCTGTAATAAATTACAATACTTTCCGGCACAAGGTTCGTGGCGATTTTTCCAATATCGAATCCAATCGCAAAATTATACGCGAACGCCCCGAATTTACTTCTACCTAAATTTCACGTTTAAGATTTACTGTGGACGAATCTCTCAATCTGGAACCTCTCGTAAACATCCGTCAATTCCCAACAGGATTGCGTGCGGGCTCCACTTAAACGTCAGAAGCTGAAAAGCCAATGAGTTTCTCTGTTATACGCATTAGCTTTTAGGAAAAAGCATCCTTTACATTATAAATGATCCTGTGTCGCAGAAACAGTAAGCTGTGACTTACCAGAAGTAAATATTGATTCTACCGTGAAGGGAGATGTCGGATACCTTTTTCCTAGGTAGTCTGGAAAGAAACACCAAATTACAGATCAATTTTTTCCAAAAGATGTTTTGACAAATCTTATAAGAAAACACATTTTAAGGCGCATAAAAATGCGTTATTTACTGATAAATAAGAACATTTGGGAAGAGCCAAAGAGTCCAAATTCGTATTCTACGATTATAAATTGAACGGTTTATCTATGCGAGCTCTTCCTACCACCATCCGTTTTTTATCAACTTCATACTTGCTCAAGCCGCTTATGCTTGATTATGGTTAACGAATGCTCATTCACCCATTAGGACTTGCAGAACCTTGTAAAACATGAATTTTTTTCACAACTGTTTATTAAAACGAGATTTAACTTCTTCTTTGATGTATAAACGATAAAACGGACCAAAACGATAATGATCCAAGGTATATCTTCAGAATAAACAACGGCAAAACACCGAAATAGCAAAATTATATTTGTTTTATGAATAATCTAAAATTAACTAAAACAGGAAAAATCAATTTTAAAAGGTCAATATTATTTTAAGGCTGCATAATACGAGGTTTGTAAATTAACTAATGAGACTGGTAGCGTAACGTTCGATCTGACAACACTGGGGAGACGGGAGTGGAAGGGGCAGCAGGTGAACATGTGATACGCCTTCAGTACGAGTTTGAACTCGCTAGAGTCATTTGGTTGTCCATAGCGATTTTTTTCATGAAACAGTTTTTTCTAGTGCGTTCTGAAAATGAGTGACATCAATTTCGAGCAACAGTGTGCTATCAGGTTTTGCTTCAGACTTGGGCACAGTGCAACGGAAACGTTTGCAAAACTTCGGCAGGCCTACGGAGACAATGTTTTGTCAATGGCCCAGGTCGGTGGTTTAAAGCATTTTCAGAAGGAAGAGAGTTGATTGAAGATGAACCTCGGAGCGGAAGGCCTTCATTTTCAAGAACCGATAAAAATATCGACAGATAGCCAGGGAATCGTTTACAAAGAGTTTGTGCCTTAGGGTCAAATGGTTAATCAACACTTTTAGAGAGAGGTTCTTGAAAGACTTCGAAAAAGGGTCATGCGTGTGAGACCAAACATCAAGAACAACTGGGTGTTGCGTCACGACAATGCGCCTGGTCGCACAGCAATTTCAATAAACGATTTTTTGGCCAGTAAGAACATTCCTTTAACACTTCCTAAAGTAATAAGGGAATTGAAAAATTGCAAGACACCACGTACCGACGGAATTACGACAGAAATGGTTAAATACATGAGAGAGAGCGGAATTCAGTTATTACTGAAAATATTTAATAGAGTTTGGAAGGACGAGAAGATTCCGATAAAGTGAGAAATCGGACTAATTCTACTGATTTTCAAAAAGGGAGATCCGATGGACTGTAATAACTATAGAGGATTATCGTTATTGAGTACCCTAATGAAGATGTTTGAAAAAATTATAGAAAAAAGACTAAGGAAAGAAGTGGAACCGACGCTGTTACAAGCACAGAGTGGGTTTAGGAAAGGGAGAAGCCCACAGGATCACGCGTTTACAATTAAAGAAATTATCAGTAGATTGAGGACTAGGGCAAAAACAGTTTACTTAGCGTATACATGAATATCGAGAAATCGTTCGACCGTGTGCCGAGAAACAAAATATCGGATACCCCAAAGGAGAAAAATGTTAATAATAAATTAATTCGAGTAGCAAAATGGCTGTACCGAAACACCAGAAATAAAGTAATGAGTAAAAAAATACGGTGTCCGAAATATTCCACACAAAAGAAGGGGTTAGACAAATTGGCAGTTTAAGCCCAGTTATTTATTATGTTCATGAATCAATTAATGAGAAGTGCCAAAATAAGAACAAAACCACTATATGTTGGGTACAGAAATCTCGAAGAGGTAGATATCTCGGAATGCGCCTTTGCAGATGATATAGCATTAATAACTGGGAGTGAGACGGAATTAAAAAAAAACCTAAAAGTATGGAATGAAATCTTAATAGAAAATGGAATGAAGATGAATAAGTCCAAAACCAAAGCAATGGTAATATCAGCGGAAACACAGGAACTTAGGGTTATGGTAGACGAAGAGCCCATAGAACAAGTAAGCAGTTACCAATATTTGGGAGAAACTGGAAATCAAGGAATAAAGGTGAATAGTAGAATACAAAAAGCCAACAAAGTCTACTATGCTCTAAGCAAAGGGATTATTAACAAGAGAGAAATTACGAGGGAAACAAAGATGAAGGTTTACAAAACAATATATAGACCAATACTCACGTACAGATGGGTACATGGATACTTTCGGACAGAGAAAAAAGTAAAATTAGAGCATCTGAGATTCAATATTTAAGAAGAATGAAAGGAGTAACAAAAAGAGACAGGATCAGGAGGAAATAAGATAAGAACTAAAGATAGAATCTGTAGAAGAATTCATCGAACGAAGACAACTGGGATAGTGGGGGCATTTACAAAGGGTGGAGAGTAGAACGCAAACCAAAAAGATATGGGAATCAAAAGCGACAGGCATGTGGAAAAGAGGAAGGCCGAAAAAAGCATGGGATGAAATAATTGGAAAGATATTAAAGAAGAAAGGAAAAACGTGGGCGGAGGCGAAAAGACTAGCAGAAGACAGAAAGAGTTGGAAAAATTTTATAATGAATTGAGTTTTTAATTAAAGTGGAGAACATTAAATGTAATGAATATAATGTAGCTATACGTATCTAATTGTAAATGTAAATATAATAGAATGTACTAAAATCCTTACACCCTTATGGGTAAACAAGGGAATGATTATATGTAATATATAAGAACATTCCTGTGGCTCCTCAGCTTCTTTATTCGCCCGACTTGAGTCCTTGCGACTTTTTCCTTTTCCCGAGACTGAAAAATCAGCTCAAGGGACGTCATTTTGGGACACAGGAAAACATTCAAACGGCTGTAACAGTCCAGTTGAAGGCTATTCCAGTATCCGAGTTCCAGCACTGCTATGAGGAGTGGAAGAACCGTCTCCAGCGCCGTGTGGCTTCCCAAGGCAGTTACTTTGAAGGAGACAATGTTGAATTGTATTTTATATATTTATATATTTATTATTGAAAAACCCAGTCTCATTACTTAATTTACACACCTCGTAATTCACATTGTCATTTACACCATGATCTACTTATATATAACAATAACCGAACATGCCCTCAAAAAAGAAGTTCAGATTCGTAATCTACGATTGTTAAATAGCCGATGTACGCATGTGCGATGTCTCTTTCCTTCAATCCACTTAATTTTAGATCACCAATTTCAAACTTACGCAACTGTTTACATTAGTTTATTATTAACGAACTATTGCGTGTCCTATTGATGAAAAACTGCAATATCTCATGCATCGTGGGTTTCTTCATTAACAAACAATAAATTGACGTAATTGAGACTTTAATCCTTGAGTGAGTGTTGAAATATCATAACAGACCACACCGTTGAAGCCTGAGGTGGGTAGATCTGAAAGGTGGACGAGGCCTAAAAGTCGATAATAGGAATATTGAATTTGTTCTAAATACCCTAACATTAATCGTATAAAATTTTTATATAGAAAATACGTCGAATGCTTTCTAAAGTTCCAGATTGCTTGAGTGTATATAAGGAGCAAAAGAACTACCTTTAGCAAGCCAGTAAGTGAATATATTTTAAATACAAACCGTCACAGCTAGCGTTTCAAAATTTGAATATTTTTTTGTGAATCTTTTGGATATATCAATTTCAATATTTATATTTCCAGAAAACCGTTGCATTTATCAAATTTGATAAATTAACATTATTTAACAGTCTTGAATATCAAAATCGCCGTGTGATGGTGTATGATCTTAAGATTTCTCACGAAAAAGAAGCTCGGATTCGTATTATACGAACTTAAAATAGTAGCTCCTATATACCGTAAACAGTGGTGAGCTTCACTATTGATTTACATTTCATGGCTTTAACTTAAAAGTTGTTCAAATGGTTTATGTTAGGTTGTGGTAAACAAAATCATAGAGTCGAACGTAATAATTTTGTATCTTAGGTCAACAGGATGCGGCAAATTAAAATTTTAATCTTTCTGGGTAATAGTGTTTTCCGTGAAAATTAGACAGATAAGCAGTTTTTAAAAATAATGCTGTTTCCACAATAACCTATTTGTATCTGATATTAAATAAGGATGCCAACGAAAAATAAGTTTAGATTCATATTCTACGAGAATAAAATAAATGATTTATGTAGACGTAATTTCTCTACTACAACTCGTCAAAGACTATAGTCTTTGAACTCGTCCTTGCGTCCACCAATTTTATTTTAAGAACTATTTCAAACTTACACAAACGGTTTATACTATATGAGTTAATGAAACCATTCTGACTCGTTATGAAAATGGAAAACTCTAATATCTGGTGCACCGTTGGTTTGTAATTTTAAGTTTCATGTTAAATTAATATTAAATAAAATTATAAGAATATTTGATTTTTATGCGTGTAGCCAAAATAAAATTTAAAAATAATCAATTTTTAGAATACACATTTGTAAAAATATTGTATTTGTATAAATTTGAGAAATACACATGTTTTAAGAGTCCAGAATGTAATTTACATTGTTGCCGCCACCACATACACATTTGTATCTGATATTAATCAATAACTTTCATGAAGAAGAAGCCCAGATTCGTATTCTACAAATGTAAAATAACCGATTTAAATAGGAGTGATTCTCAATGACTTACCATTTCCTTGCCATAATTCAAATGTAGCACCTAAGAACTTAACTAGCCTGAATACGAAACTTACAATGATCTGCGAAATTGAGATCTTAAAAGAATATTAAAGCAAAAAAACTAAGATTAATTATAATTATGCTAGAAACTGAAATATTCAAACTTTAAATAGAAATATGCACTCATATTCTTCTTCTTAGAGTGCTTTATCTCTTACGAGACGTAGCGATCTTCTCTCCCATGCCTGTGTTGCGCGTTTACAGTACCACACACATAGAGGACCTACAGCTTAACGTGGGCTCCGAACCACGGGACGGGTAAACACTTCTACTCCAGAGAAGATTTACTAGGCAGAATACCTCGCTGGTTCGCCATTACCATGCGAGGGAGAACGGCCGTTAAAAATCTGATGTTTCGGTACTGGGAATTTAAACCATGTCCTTCAGCGTAGAAGTCTGACGAGCTAACCTCTAGCCCACAGCCGCCTTTCATATTACGCACTCATATTACGTTAAATTTGTATTTTAGATTCTACACCAGTAATAATCCCTTTCGTAAATTTTGTATAATTATTTAAATTGGAATTAATTAAAATCTTTAATACTTTCTTAATTTAAATAAAATATAAGGATAATTTCAATTTTTTTTATAATTTAACCCCTTTCGTATTTGCTTATGTAACGTGTAATACTTACTGTGTCGCAGAAGTTGGAGACATAAATTTAATTTAAGGTAAATTTAAAACCAGGAACATGGTAACGAGCACTTAAGTCAGTGGCACCATTAAACGTCTATTTCTTTGACGACGCTAAGAGTGGTTGTCGCCGCCATAATAGACGCCGACGCCAATCCAACTTACCTAATACATAATTTTATTAGATCTAATATTGCCTCAAACGTAATATAAGGTTCTTTGACAAGGCGCTGAAATTAAAAACTAAAATTAAATAAGTTGTAGCAAGGCTGAGTCCTATCATTACCTGGTTTACTAAATATAGAAAAAAAGATTAGGTTTACTAAAGTCCATATGTATGTAACAAAATAATTGGAGATTTGCATTTTACAATACAAAAGTACTGTCGACGTCATTTATCCTTATAGTAACTTATTTACGCTATGCTTGTAGGCAGGAAAATAGTATGGAAGCATCGGTTTATATACGTTCATAAACAGTAAATTAATTAAGTTTAAAATGAATTCTTTGTTTGGGTGTGCAACCAGTAAAACGTCTCAAATCCAGAAGATATGGACGCCAAAATAGCAGGGAATGTATTCAAATCGATATTATTTTTCTCGAAAGAGAATAAACATTTCTACTGCCTTTTTTTGCTTAGAATTTATATGTAATGTTTACAAAAAAAGGCGAATTTTAAATCCAGGCTTCTAATCAATCAATAATAAGATCATAATCTGTTTGAAATATTTTCGTACTGTGCTAATTAAAATTGAAAACATTCATATCACGTTTAAAGTGCCAGCACATAGAGGACCGACAGCTTAAGATACGTTCCTGATCACGAGAAGAGCAAACGCTTTTAGGAGATTTATTACAGGAACTACCTAGCTGGCTTGCCATTACCTTGCGAGCGAGAAAGGTAATTAAAAACCGATGTATCGGTGTTGGGATACGAAGCCGAAACCTATAGCGCAGTGAGTTGTAGTAAACGGCCATCTTATATGCGAAAATAAGATTTTATTTATTTTTTAGATTTTAAATCACATACGAATTTTTATACGCAAACAATTCACAAAATGTCACTATCTTTATTTCTTTTTCGTGAAATATAAATTATCAATATAATAATTGTTGTTATTGCTAAATTAGTGCTATATTAGTGAATTTGTACATATTGTACATATCACATGTGCATTCAATTTTGGCTGAAGTTTATAGCCGCGTATACGTATGAAACAGTTGCATTATCTACATAAATATTTTGTTTTAATGTAGTATTATATTACTATATTATCTGCATTGTACAATCAATATTAAAGTGATTATAGCAGGATATGAAAATATGAAAGTAAATGTGCCTTTGAAAAATTTATAACATTTCCAGTAATTTAATTATACCATTAAATTAACTTCATAAAATTCTTATTACTTGTTTAACTATAACAATCAATATAGTGAGATAAATGAGTCGAATAATCATCCAATTTAATTTTTCCAATATCCTCGATGGCGAGGGTATCCAAGCAGGCTAAGTATATACAGCGTGGGACACAGTGGCGGCTCGCCAAGTGAAGTAGGTGAAGTGCCTCTTCACCTAAAATGTTCATTCAATTTCGAATATTTATTTAAATTACGTATCAGATTATTTATCGGCATTACACCTATTAGTCGTTTATTTATGGCGTACATACTAGTAGATACAATAAGTTTAGTGAAAACAAATACATTACATTTTTTCTGGTCCCCTTGTATTTAAATTTTAATAGCAGTGCGTCGAGCGTGAACGCAATTACCATAAAAAATCTTACCTACAACACTGTGCAATTGTAGTGAAGAGTCAGCCTCAAACGTATTTTAACTCTGCACTTATACCTCCATTGCCATGGTAACGCCTACGTCAATATTTACAATTGGTTCACAGCGCATCGCGCAAGTGAAGGGTTCAGTCGCCATCAGCCGCTGAACTGCATGTAAGGGTTTGACCGTCGGTTTTTAAACGATTTTAACAATTTTGAATTCACATGTTTAACTGTAGTATTTAATGATATTTTCTGGGGACCGCGGTAGAGTAATGGCCGCAGCGCTTGGCTTGGAGTTATTCTACCAAAGTCGCTCAGGTTCGAATCCTGAGCACTGCACTTTCCCAGGGTGTTTGTGGTGTCTGGGGCATGTGGTTTTTCAAGGGTGGGGCATGTTACACCTGTGAATAGCACGAAATGTGCTGAGCCGGGATAAGCTGGGTGGGATGGGAATCTTGGAGCTGCCTATGGCAACTCCACGATTCTTAAAAAAAAAATGATATTTTCTCTCTCACTGACATATTATTTGATGTTCTCCAAAAGAAATCATTGGATATTAATTTTGTGTTACAAAAATACATAAAACTATTGAACTATTAAAGAGGAAAAAGAATGACGATTTCTTGAATACCTCTTCGAAAAGACTAAGGAAATAGAAATAATACAAATCGATATTTCTAAGCACCCTAAGCGGGAATAAGCTAGCCTTACAAATAATGACATTAGAAGCAGATATAAAATTTTGTTTTATGAAGTACTGGATCACATTGTAATGGAAATGGAAGTGAGCTTTCAAGACTGCGATAAGTTAGAATTCATGTCTGGTTGATACTACGAAATTCGAACAATATGATTTGTGTTTTCCGTCTAAAGTATTTTAAAATTTAGGTCAATTTTATGGCAGAATATGTACAAAAATTCTGCGTCTTAAAAACTAATTAAATCTTCTTTATCCCGATGAAAGTTGCCACAATCTACAGACCCAAGAATTACTAGAAAATATCACTGAGAACAAAGAAATTTTTACCGAAGCCTACAAATTGTTTTGCCTCATATTAACTACTCCGTAAACAAGTGCATCAGTGGAACAAAGTTTTTCTTTCCTTAAACGAATTAAAACGTCCTTAAGAAATGCAGTATCTCAAGATAGGCTTTCTTCTTTGGCAAATACTTCGATTCAAAAAGAACTCTTGTTAGAGTGAATAAAAAACAACCATTTTACGAAGACATAATAAATAATTTTGCTGCATTAAAGGACAGAAGGATAGACTTGGTCTACAAAAACTAGGTAAGTTGACATTGAATTAATTTATTCTATTTGTTATTATTAGGGTTATTATATAGCACTTCACCTATTTTTTACCCCGAGCCGCCACTGGTGGGCCATGCAATTTCTAATCCTGGAAAACAAACATTACAGCCCCACATATGCATATTTACGTATCTAAAGCTATTTATATTATTTCATTGTGAAAGTAGATCTGAATTACTAATTTAATACTTATTAATTTTTGACAAGTAACAAGTGCACTTTTCGTGTTTATCTGTCAAGCGATCAATGTAGGTTTATTATTACTATAACTATGTCTAATAAAGGCAGCTTTTCGGGCTTAGACCGCATCGTCGTGAAATTGGTACTCGACGTTTCGCTAACCGTTGCAGGTAGCAGGATAGCAACGGTTAGCGAAACGTCAGCATCAATCAATTCCACAACGACGCAGTCTAAGCCCGAAGAAATGACACAAACAGCGGAAGCCTAAAACTTCACACATTAGATATTCAAAATTGCCTCTCTGAACTTCAGTTATAGTAATAATAAACTTACAATGATTATTTAAATAAATATTTAATTATAAAGTTTTGTATATAAACTCAACATTAATTACAAATTTTGCCTAATAAACAAGCGTAACGTTAACCACAAAGCGCAACAAACTCAATCCAATTACATACACTACTACCAACATTACCGACCTTGGTGGTCTAGTAGCTAGCATTGCCTATATAGATCCAACGATCCTGGCTGAGGTCGGAGAGATTTTTCTGGAGGGTCAAAATCTGAAAGTGGGCCTTCTGTAGGATAAGAAGTAAAGCCGTAGGTCCCGTGCCAGTGTGACGTGTGGCATGTTAAAAATCAGTACTGCGGTTGGAACTATCCCAGATAGTTAAGGGTGTATAATAAGCCAAGCGTTTCAAAGCATAGCAATGCTTGGAAAACCGTGTCCTAGATCTCACCCAATCAAAACAAACAAACGACAACTAGCAACATTTATTTAGTTGGCTTAGATATCTGTACGTTGAGTTGCAGTGTTACATTGCCAGGCGGTTTAGTGGCTCACTCTGTATTTATTTCTAATTTACATAACTGTAAAATGTTTACTGTAAAATAAAGGCATAGTATTACAAAGGTGGTTAATAAAATGGATATAAAATATAATTAAAGGCGTTGAGAAATTTTATAATTATATGCTTATTATAATATGCAGATTTTAGATAAGAACACATTAATGGGAAACTTGAGCTTGTACTTTTTCACACACCATTTAAAAATCTGACGTTTTAGTATAACTACTCGTTTGTATTTATCTTACTTTTATTTGTAAAAAAATATATTTAAAATATTTCAAGGCCAATTTGAGGGAATTCGTGGGGCTGCTTTGACATGTCTATTCTATTAGCATGCTGCTAATAGAAAACTGTGCAAAGATACACTAAATTTAATAAATTTCAAACTAAATTCGTTTAAGAACTGCATATTTTAGGGCAAAATACTATTAGACTGGTATGTGAAATTGACTGGAACGATTTTCAACACCAACACAGAAACAATCTGATAATGAAGGTCAATAAGGCTCAATAACAAACATTTACTCATTCACGCAAAAATTATTTATCAGCTATTCCATTAATGAGTCTAATTTTGCCATTTTAATTAAAAATTCCCACTTCCAATTATAAATTAGCGCAAGTATTTATTTTCACGATAGTGTTTTAAATATTAATTTGAAGTAAATGAGGAAATGTGAAGCTAAACAATGCAAATTATTAAACGGTAAGTTTCCGGTATTTAGTTACCGTATTCAGATTGTTTTATTTGGAATAATAAGGAACATTTGCAGTTTATTATTTTTAACGAAGCGTATAATATTTCATTATATTCGTAGGTGAACTTTACCTTTATCAGAGTCGCAATAAAATATCTGGTGCAATTGATTCCTAATGTATTTCTTTATAAATTTATTATTTTGCAATTCTGCTGACATTTTTATCAACGAGTAACTGTTGCACGCACAACGCCATTGAACCAAATTAAATGGTACTTCTTTAGCAAATTTTTCATAATTTCTATCATTTCACTACCTTTTTTATTGGACACGCACGCTTTTTGAAATAGTTTATTTGATAAACAGGAAATCAAACAAATTTATGTAACGACAAATTCAACAGCATTATACGTTATCCATGCCTTTCACGCCACGGTTTAACTATTGCTGCCACTACCAGAAAATCCATTATTCCAGCAAACGTTTTATGCATAATGAAACCTGCAAGTCGTTAACTAATTGAAATATGGATTTCAAAATTTGCGATTGGCCAGAACAACCATTCTTTAGGGAACGTTGCCAAATATTTATATAACAGCGGTTGATTTGACAATGGAGATCGGAAACAAAGTCGTCTAATTCTCCCACTGAAACTGGGGCTTATTCAATAGGATTTCAAAAGAAACGGCTCTTAATGGGGCAACTCTGTCAACGAACGAGTTATATACAAATACAGCGGCAGGATGTACTTCACAGAATATCGTTTTTGTGTTGCACGTCTGTTTCAGTACAGCTTTTTGCTAGCTGCACGGTTTGGATACACATGGCACGTCCTGGATGCATCTAGTATAAAATTTGTAGCAGAACTCTATTTTGCTAATGCATAATGCACGCTGTGTCCAGCAGGAAGTGTGCAGGGTAAAAATTCGATTCTTGGATATATAGCGTCATTCCGGCGGCGCTTTCAAAATCAGTGTTAAATTTTGTAGCGGAAAAAACTTCATGGCGACCTTTATGGGATACAAGACGATGATAATCATTTTTAATTTTCTTTGTGGGGTTAACATCTAATTGGAAAAACTTATTTCTAAAACAAGGGTGTATATGATAGCATTATCACTTGGTTTATGTATGTAATCAAATTGAAAATATCTAAAACATTGGTGTTAGACATGTAAATCCCTTATTCAGTTAGCGTAGAATATTTTTAGGTCCTTTTTATTACAAGTGGAATATGAACTAATCCGATCGTAAGTTAAGGAAAACGGTAACTTTAAACCACTATCCCATTTCAACGTAATAAAAAGATACCATACCTTATAAACGTATTATAATATAGCAGTGGTTCCCAACCTTTGGGTCGCGAGTAATTTTTGATACTAGGGCATAGTTTATTTAAAAAAACATTAAATATTCATGCAGAAAATAATTTTACATAATTGTACGGGTGTTTAATAATAATGTTTAGTCATGGGTTGCTGTAGACAGCTGTCTGTTTGGCAAATTATCAAATCATTTTGTTCAAAATAATAAAAATACAGTAATGTAAAAGATATTTCAGAAACAGTACCCGATTCTCCCATTTGAGACGCATCTGGAGAACTAATTAATTCAGAATTAGATTCCAATCTATAACTTTCATGTATAACGTAAGCACATAAAATTTTAAAACATTGGCTAAGTATTACCATAATTATAGAAGAAAAGTGATCGGACAAGGCTCACTTTAAAAAGCTATAACTCTGTAACAAAGCATTTTTGGACCCACATTTATATGAACGTTTTTCCTTGTTTGTGCAGTGGAGAATTTGCTTGCAAAGCATTTTAGTTATACCCTATGCATGCCAGAGACAAATAATCTTCAAAAGAAAAGTTGGGTTAGAAATCCATTTGATTTAAATATCGTGGAATATGGCGATGAAAAGAATGTTAATACCTGAAATTTAATAAGGTTCCATGCATTTTTGGGCTACGCTGGCAGACAAACCGGCATTGAACGGATAATTTGAGAAAATATCGTTACCATTCCCCACTACAAATCTCTGCGAAGCGGGAATTTCAAGTCTTATGGCAATAAAACCCAAAGCAAGAAATACACTCAACCCTGAACATGATCGGCGTTGCGCTTTAATAATAAATGTAAAGCCACGATTTGACATATTGGCACAAAAACTGTCCCCTCATCAGGAATGTCATTGATATTTATAATTTTTTTTTCATGTTTTCATGTTTGTGTTTGTTGTTTTTCCATACGTTGAGTCGCAAATAAAAATGCGTTTCCAAATTTTAGGTCACTGGCAAGGAAGGTAATAGAATTCGGCAAATGGGATCAAACCGTTTTCAGCAAAAATGTTACAACACTTTTTGTATCTGGCTATTGCGTTCTAGTTTTTGCTACTTTTACAGTGTATGTCATACTTTTAATTATTTGGCAAGATAAAAAGCAAATATATACATATTTACGGTAACAGGGCGCCTTCACGGGGCTACCTCTGCCAGCTGACTACCTCCCTCAATCATTGCTAGAGTATACTGATTAAGCATGCCCAATAGTGTTGCCTGACCAAAAAAGAATGCTTTAGCTTGGTGCGTCACCATTGGAACATTTATATTTTTTAAGAGCTCAAAAATATTGTACGTAGCTTCTCACAATTTCAGGGAATACGTTTCCAGTTACATTCCAAATTCATTCAGTTGTTCAATCTTATTAGATCTGTTAATGTTTACTCTATCATGCAATCCCACAAGAAGTAATTGATTGGTAATCAGGGTGGTCATTTTATCCTACCTCTTCTTCCAATGCAAGATCTTGGAAATAACTCGTTGATATAATTTCTCTACTAAAGTGCGATATTGTCCTCGACTGATTGGATGGCATGAAGGGGTGAAATAAGGGAATTTCACTACTTAGAAGGAAACGTAAAGAGTAAACAAACTTGCAGAGTCTACTACCTACTTTGAAAACATTTACTAATATAAACGCGGTGACTAAACACAAGCATTAAAATTTTAGTTTTATTTTGACATCGTTCAATGAATCAAATCCAATCTTGCTGTTGCTTTTGCATTATTTTGTACCATACTTTAGTGCAGCATATTCTCAATGCGGAGGGAATGTTTTTATGCCGAACAGTAATGCAGGGATTCCGGTGTCAAGTTTTTTCGGAAGGAGCCTTAAGCCTAATTCCTGTATCATGCCATCTCGTCAGACGATTTCAATAGTACCACCGTTTTGCTGATACCAGACACTATTAAGGTCATTTGCTTATAACCACCTTTACTGTTAATAATAAAGCTACTGCTGTTGGAAATAGTGCTCGTAACGTAAAAATATTTCCGCTTGAATAAATAATTTAAAGAAATTAATTTACACGCATTTTAAAAAAGTATGACAATATAAGGTCCCGGGTTGCGCACATTCGTCGCCCGTTCACGTACGATCAGGAGAGTTAAGACAGCGTTGCTCCGGTCAGTACTTGGATGGGTGACCCGAAGGTTGCGTTAACGCGGCGCCTCTCTCCCACGAGGATTGATCACTATGGGAGAGTAGATCAACAACCCCCCTTATGGGGGAGGCCCATGCCCAACAATGGGATACTGCAGGCTAATTAAAAAAAAAATGACAATATAATTCTTTATTTTTTAAACTGCCTTATAAATATTTCTGCAGATATTCTGGGGAAGTTTTAAATTCTTTTTACCTATCAATGTAATTGAATAGCAGTACCACACAATCTCTTTTATGGTAAATAAAAGTCTATATACATATTCGAGTATACATTGACTTTGGAATAAACGATAGCATCAAATAACCTTAACAACAATTGGATATTTGTTGTGCCAACCTTTGTATATCAAATAGCAGCATATCAATCTATTTGCAATTGTTTCCTAGGACAACTGGATACAATTGTCTGTATAAGATGTAACCATAACCAACCTACATTATAATGTTCGAATATTTTTCGTGTGCACGTAATGTTTACCTACTTTGCAGAAGTGAGAGCGAAAAAATACATCACAATAACTACTTAAATATCTACAACTCTAAAAAACGGTTGATTAAAAGAAGAGAAATTCCCATTTCATATGTTAATACAATTAATAAAGGTTATTTTCAAAAATGCCTCCCATATTGGGCTTGGCAGTAATTCCCGAACCACCCGTATATGATTTGCGACTCTTAAGTAATTGTCGGAAGATAAAAATGTGGGCAAGGAATTATAGATAAACAATCACATCATTTGCATAAAATGATCGCAATTTACTGTAAGTTGTTACATAACATCGACAACGACATTATTAAATGCAAAGGAAGTAGACGTCGAGAAATTCGGTGAAAGTCGATAGAAAGTACAACAAATTAAGTTATCGCAATGCTTATCGAGGTGAGTTCAAATTTGTTGAAGTTATCCTTGCCTGCAGTTCGAGGCTTGTCATAATTCTGAAAGACAAACTAGTATTACACAAGGCCTGCCGAACTGTTTATTCAGTTGTCTCTGTGACGTGCAAATGTGCCCTAAAAATAGTTCGTATTCCATTCTATTTAATGCAAAAGCAGGCGCATATATTCAAGTAGGATAGGTAACATTGCTCACTTACTACATTTTACATAAAATTTACATGCAATAACGTTATTCGCAGTCGAGACGTATTGTGCTGATTTTTCCGTCGACTTATGTAACCCCGAGCACTGCAAGGATCCCACAGATTAACAATTTAAATTAACTTTTGGTAAATCGAAGGTTAACCGCTGAGATTCTAAGCAAAATGGCTGGTTATGCATAATGCAATTAAGAAAATTAAAAAAGTGTTACCGAAGCTTTACAAGTTTTATATTTTCAAGAATCATTAAAACAAATACCTATGATATATAATCGTAGTTGTTGAGTGATACACGACGACTAGTTCTGTTTATTTAAATTTTTTAACAATAATGTTGAAGAATTATATTGCTGTATTGCAGATATGTTTTCACTGGAAGAAGGAAAAGTATTCAAGATTACAATGGAATGCCAAACCACAAAAAAATAAATGACAAAATAGCAAAATGTACGAACATAGCTTAATATTGAAAACGTTTTTATTATCTTCTTAGGGTGTTTTCTCCTATGTCTGTATTGCGCGTTTAGAGTGCCAGACATAGAGGACCTACAGATTAACGTGGGCTCCGAACCACGGGAAGTGTAAACACTTGTACTCCAGAGAAGATTTACCAGGCAGAATACCTCGCTGGTTTTCCATTGCCTTGCGAGGGAGAACGACCGTTAAAAATCCGATGTTCTGGTACTGGAAATTGAACCCAGGACCTTCAGCGTTAGAAGTCTAACGCGCTAACATCTAGCCCACGGCCGCCTTATTATTATAAATGTTAATAATTTTTGCGATATTTAGTAGAAACGAATGGGTTAGTAAAATTAGTGTCGCTACGCTCTTTACCCGCAATTAGTATTGAGTCTTAAAAACAAAAACGGATCTATATTGATGATACATCAATCAGTTTTCATAAACAACACCAAAGCCTTGAGAAATGTATTACTTGGGTTCCTATACTTGTTTCTCAGAAAATGTTACGACCAACAATAACGAAAACCCCTGTTTTCAGTCGTTTGAAATACGATAGTGTCCGGTTATAATGAACCACCTCTACCCACCAAAAATGGTTCATTATAGGCGAAATTCATAAAATCCAACTAAACAATAAGTTTAAAAAATCATACAAATCAAAGATGTATTGTATATTGAAAATGTTCAATAAAAATGAACAATCAATTTGCTCACAGGTAAATTATTATTTATCAGATTGCTTAAAATAGTTGCTTATTTTAGACTGCTTATAAGACAAAGTTACGTAAATGTCATTCAAATACATTTCTACACTAGCCTGTTCAAAATGTAATCTGGAGCATTTTGCATTTGTAGAAAATTACGTACAACAGCTACGTTTTCAACAACTTTTACAATCGGCATTTGCGGTGATGACATATTATCAGCACTACCTTCAGTCTCATTATTGTCTTTTTCATCTCCACTAGCATTGGTATTAAGTGCGGGTTTTGAACACACAGAAGCAACAATATAGGCATCTGAAAATGTTTCTGTGCATACATCTCCATCCACACGCACATAATCTTCAAAATTAACATCTATTTCTGCAACTAGAGCACCGCCAGTATTGTAAGACCTGCATGACACGACACAGAATTTTGTACAACATTCTGAAAAACACCTATTCTACGGAACAGAAATTTATACAAAATTCTGTCTGTGAGCATGCGCTAGTAGGTGCAAGTTACGTTGCCATCTGTGAGAAAAATAATCATGTTACTGTAGATAAGGTAGAAATCTATCAAGGTTTAATAATTGTTTACTTTTGTTTACATAACCTCGAATGTTGTTCATCTTTTCGTGGCTTGTATTGTTTTTGCGTTTTCGGGAAGGTTTTTTTTATAAGTTATATTAAGTGTGTGTAGAATGGCGAGAGTTGAGAGATTTTAGGTGGTACACGTTGTAACACATTTACGTCTTTGCCCTCTGTGATAATTGATGAAAACTGGAAAGTGCTCGTTTGCGCATAGATTGTTTCTGAACAAAATTCTCCAGACTTTAGAAGACGAGCTACAGAATTATGTTAAAAATTTTATAGAAAATTTTTAACAAAATTCTGTGCCATGTCATACAGGCCTAAACATTGTCAAGATCACTTTTCTTGAGCCACTCGCTGAACAGGAGTTCATCATCGTCATCGTCATCATCGTCGAAAAACATTGCATTGAAATTAACGAACGATTTGTTCGGTCATGTATAACGGTTCACTATAAACGAGAGTTCAATACAACCGGGTTCATTATAGGCGCTCACTATACTGTATGATAATATATATGTATGTAAAAATGCAAATGCTAATGGAATATTAATTTTTTGACTTTAATCTTAAAAACACTGCCAGCAGATGATTTGTTCCTTTAACGTTGATAGATTTAAAATTTTAATTTTTTCTTCTTATATTTACTTTCTTTTACCTTCACCTTTCTAGGCATCTACCAATACAAAATATATTTTCGATAGCAGTAGTTCTGTGCGTATGATATGAATATTGGAAATTCGTCAAAAATTGGCCAAGTGACTAAGAAGTTTTTTTTATACATTTTTTCCGTATATCATGGACATAGAATATTGAAGACCCAGAATCGAAAAAATTCTTACTACATTTTTAATAACAGTAATAGTTGGTACTATTGTCTAACATAATCATTTTAACAACATTTTGTTACACATATTATCGGAATATCAACTCGTAGCCATGCTCTTCAGAAACTGAAAACAATCTTAAACCTTTATTCCAAAGCTATGAGGCCTGCAATTGGGATAAATACGGTAATTATGAATTTTCAATTAAAATACTGAAAATAAAAAGCTTTTCTAAAAAAATTTAGATATTGTCGAATTATTATTCTTTTAATTTATTGTAGCGTTTCAATTTTTTTTTACATAACAACCTAAAAAAAGAATAAATTAAAAACACCGTATCAGGGTTCTTCTACGCTGTCCGCTGTTTATTGTCAGTCGCATTCATTGTTCATTGTAGATTTTTGGGCGGGTGAATTACCGCACGTGCACTTAGGCCACAAAGATGGGCCCATTGTGCTGCCTCCCCAGCAGCGCCCCAATTTGGGCATCACCCAAGCTATCCAATCGTTTGGATGTACTTGAGGGCATCCGCAAGCTGATTTTGGCCATATCAGGCCAAAAGTCATGGATCCTCTGATTGTTGCGAGAGCTGGACCGTGATACAGGACGTGTTTTGCCGTCTCGTTATCCCCTTTGCATCTTCGACAGTTTGGGCTGTCCGCCAGTTCCATCCTGTGCATGTGTTGATTTAGGGTGCAGTGTCCGGATAAGATACCTACAACTACTTACAGATTCTTTCGAGACAGTTGCACACAAACTTTGGCTGTCTTTGGCGAGGGTGTACTAATAGCAGCCCTTGCATGACGACCACTTTCGGTGTTTACCCATATTCGTGTGTTTTTAAGTTTTTAAGGGTTTCTTGGTGTAGCCTAAAGCTTAATGTCCTCAGGGATATAGGAATAAGGGGTTCGCCCACATAAGAGAAATGACATTATCTTCTGAAATATCGTCGAGAGCTTCAAGGCACTGCAGTACCATTTCTGAGATAATTTTGCAACTACCCAGGGCTAGTAAAGCGGATCTGCTGTGACTGTAAATACTAATACGTTGGTTCTTGATCTGTCGTTCAAGAATTGCATTTGCACCATGCCTTATTCCCACTACCTTCGCTTAGAAGTCAGTAGCAATTTTGCCTAGTGGCGTAGGTTAAGGTCGTCGGGGAAGCCTCCGGCACCCGTTCCATGCCTTGTTTTAGATCCGCCGGTAAAGATGGATATGTCCATATGCTGGGTTGGCTCAGCATTGGCATAAACACTGAAGTGTCTATGGAAGGCATATTGTGGAGGCAAGTAGTCTACCATTACGTCTAGAAGAGGGGTCTTGACGACTGCCTCATCCAGGATGCAGGTATATCTGCTTCACCTGCCTGCTGTGTGCCACAGACCTTTATAGCGCACCCTCAAAGCCGTCCTCACAGCTACTTCCTCCACAAAAAGGTCGAGCGGCGGAAGGCATAAGATCACCTCTAGGCGGTCGTAGGGGTTGAACGTATAGCACCTGTAGAACTAAGACGAGCAAGACGTTGTACGTGTCCTAGTTTGGTTGTTGCCGTAACTTCGTTGACCCTGGGCCACCACACAAGTACTCCATAACATAGCATAGGCTGATCACGGCAGTATACAGCCACAAGGTTCTGGGAGAGAGTCCCCAGGATTTACATATAGCGCGGCAACACTGCCAGGAAAGCCATGCATGCTTTTTCAGTTTTAGCTTTCAAATGTTTCTCCCAATTCAGCTGTTGGTCAAAAATAACTCCCAGATATTTGACATCATCTGAAAAGCTGAGAGAAGTGTCAAATAGTAAAGATGTACGTAAGGGTCCAACCTTCCTTTTCTTGGTAAAAAGTACCAAAACTACACAATGCTTGTATGAGTCAGCCACCAATATTAAGTAATGCAGGCTCGGGTCACTACTAAAATGGGAGGTCCGTTTAGTCATATGTACAAACAAATCCTTAGTCGTTAGGTCAAGTCAAAGGTGCTAACGCGAGCCGAAAACTCTGACACCAAACTTCACCACGGCTATATGTATATAAATTTACAGATTTACAGACAAAACCCGATCATATGATACAGTAATACATGTACGTATTTTTATATTCCTCTAAGTCCATATGAAAATATTTATTACTCCATTCCAAATCATACTTGTAACATACGTGCGTAAGTGCTAATGCGATGACGTCGGAGGACAAAAACATAGAAGCCAAGTGCAGTTACTGATGCACATCTTAAATAAAAGTAATACAGAGTGGACCACGGGTCTACCATTCAAAAATAGGCAACCCAAAATTCATATCAAAGATACTGTCCTATCTAAATTTTTTTGACGTTATTATTATTCAGAGATACCTGTTTGATATGCTTGGCAGTTTGCGGAAGGCACTTTGAAAATCTTCTAAATTAATAAATTGTTATCTTATAATATGTGAATCACTCAAACTTAAATATTTATAAATAATACTTAACTAGCTTAGCTGTGCCTCACACCGCCTCGACACTGCGCAAGCGGTACAAACGAGAATCATGATAATGATGATGACTGACTTGTTGTTTTCGTTCACTCTTACTTTCCTTTAAAGTTCAGTAGAATAAAATACCAAACAGGCATCCCTGATTTATAATATCGTCAATAAAAATGTAAATATGGCAGTACTGTGCGATATGTATTTTGGGTTATTTTTTCGAATGGTATACCCCTACTGTCCCGTGAATCACCCGGTATATAGTATTACGTGTGTTACTGCCCCCATATTGGAAATACATAAAAAGATAAACTACATTTCTATTACGTATGACCAAACATATATTCTTCTTCTCCTGTGTGTAGGCCAATGGTCTGTTAATTATCAACAATGTGGAAGTTCGGCGAGCCCTTCTTGCACGTATGCCGGGTAGAACCTGGCCTAACCCGCCGAAAAGAGAAGCGAAGTGCCACTACATAGCTTACGGTTGTCAAGATGTTCGAATAACAACCAGGACCGAAGGCTTTACGTGCCATCCGATGCATGACAGTATACCACTGACGCACTATTTTTTCCTTTTCATTGCGGACCATCTTTAGTATCTTTTCACAAACTATGCTTGATATAAAATGAATGACTAATGCAAACACACAGAGAACTACGTTAACAGTACTCTTTTAGTCTTGTCTGTCCTTTGACGTCAGCGTATTGACTCATCCTCAAATATGGATGCGCGTAAGGTTTTATAGTTTAATTGGAATATTGGAATTTTAGGGATTCTGCTGAAATATTTTGTATAATGGCGAAAATTAAGTTTTGAATCTGTTAAACTGTAATTTGGAATTTATGCAAGATCGCTATTCAATAAATACTGTATTTTGTGCAAACTTATCAATTAATCATATTCTCGTAAGTAAAACCAGTTTGGTTGCAATGTATGAATCTTTGAAACGGAGTATCACATTTCCAATTGAAATAAAATGTATGAAACAAAGACGAATAAAATTTTATTAAATGAAGAGAAAATTATGTATCTAGATTTTTTCCTTAACTTTTTTTATATCCACTAATTCTTTTTTATAAATAATATTCACAGAACTGTATTTTGAATTACATACACAAATACAACTTCAAACGGCAAAACCAGAAATTTACTTCTACCTGAAGCAATAATAAAATTATAGAAAATAATAAGTTTTACTCCATATAATATTAAAATATCAGAAGATCGGGAAGTACGGGAAAGTTCAGACGGAAATTATCCCCTAATTTTCCGACAAAATTTCAAATTTTTGTTTATCTTGGTACAGATCTGAGATTTTTGTAATTCTACACAAACCTTCAAGAAAACTGCTACTTTGCGTGATCGATGCTATCTCAACATAAATTAGCAATTAATTTTCAGAAAACATGACTCAAACATGCTTCTATACAACGGCATAGTTTGAGTTACATTAATGAAAACATTTGTTAATGGTCCATAATTAAAAAACTCTTTATATTTATAAAACATCTAATTTTTTGTGGTTCAATATCCTTTATGCGTTAATTAGATATACTATCGATGATTCCAAATATCCATTATAAACATACTAAAGTTGTGAATGTATATGAAAACCTTACTCCATATAAATAAATAAAGTAATATCAACAAGGCATTGCCGTTTAGTCCTTGACGAAAGAATTTATAACAGTAAGCGCAAAAATTTGAGAAGGGCGTGCAATTCATAACTAATACAACCGGTTGACTACCATTCTCGTTAACCAGAAGGTTCAATCGTTGGAAAAAACTGAACCGTTTAAAATTCAAATCACGCCAGTTCATTAAAGAAACAAAACAACTTGTTTAGCACAACAACAATGCAATTTAAAATTTAATAACACCAGCATAACCTCAGTTCACCAACTTACAAATTACGATTAAATATTAATGCATTTAATAATAAAGTTATGGATTATTGACTTTTTACAGCTAAAAGTACTGAACTATAAATACACTTTGCAGTCGGATACTTTATTATTTTTCAATTTCGGTTTTGCACGAAAAGTAGATTTTATTATGAAGCAGTAGGTATACTACTTATTAATGGATCTGCTAGTCTTGAGTTCGATTTCCGATTTTCTTGGTGTTGTGAATGTATTAAATTAAGGAAGATCAATGATTTAATTAACTGAAGCCTAATATATTGTTTCGTTTACTACTGGATGTACGTCAGTTGCTGAACGGATATAGATTGTTTTGGAATTAGAAAAGTCTGAATTACTATTTAAATGCTTATACAATAAACAACATAAACTCAAAAATGAATCGCAGCTGTAGTTTGGAATAAATAAGGTAGGAAAGGGTAAAATAAGGCGAAATGAGTTACTACTGTCACAATTTAACGAAGTATTTTATTAACAACTAGGTCTACTTTGGCAGTTAATAAAGCATAGATGTATACGTGATTATTGTGGACAACGTCCTTGTTTATTAATGTTCTGTTAAGATTTCCCCTGTGTAATAACTATGTTGCTTTTGAAGGTTTACGAGTTTGATGGTTACTTTACCAGATTGTAAACTTAAAACATGTAAAAAGGTGTGTAATAGATCTACCAAAATTACGTACATTTATCGTATGTCGTGAAATAGCAACACTAATATTTTTGAAAACTGATATCTTGCCGGCCTCGGTGGTCTGGTGGTTAGCGCACTTGCCTATAGATTCAAGGGACGCAGGTTCGATGTTGGCTGGGGTCGGTGAGATTTTTCTGGTGGTAAAAAATCTGAAACTGGGCCTTCTGTCGGATAAGAAGTAAAGCCCTAGGTTCCGGTCCACTGCTACATGTTACACGTTAAAAATCACTACTGGAGTTGAAATTACCTCAGATAGGCAAAAATTCCTAGTTAGGGTGTATAATCGGCCAAATATGGTCTTAGTGCATAGAGATGCTAGAGACTAGAGACGGAAATTTAGAAAATCTGTTGAAGTATCATAATTATGTTGATATTGTTCGGGTTTAGCTTGTTTTACAATTTTCGTCCATCTAATAATTTTCAGTATTTTAACAATCTTACAGTAGGAATTAGGGAAAACTTGTATTAAAATATTTTTTTAAATCAGTGTACCTACACATATATTCAAACGGGGTAATATAGTAAAGCTAAAAGCTTGCCAAGGAAATTCGTTAGAAAAGCAGCTAAATTAGGCGTTGATAAGGACTTGGCATAAATTAATTTTCTTTTGGATTTTTCTTCGAAATGCTGTTGGATATCTCTCACCACAAATTTTCGATGGGATTGTGGTGGCCAATACATTCTATCGACTCTATTGGCCGATATCCAAGACAGAACTCTGTAGGCAGGTGCATTGTCATCCTGGAAAATAAACTTTTCTTCTCCAAACACACTCTTCCCACTACAACATCTTATTCTGCAGTACTTCAATGTATTTTGTGGCATTCATGCACCATACTAGTGGTTGGGTGGGTTATCATTAGAAATACACATTGTGGTGAAAACCAGGAAACCTTCTTACGTACATACTACCAGCATGATTATTCATATTAAAGGTGGAAATCATTACTTATAGCACCTTTTGCCACTGTTCTGTTGTCTAGTAAAGATATTTCTTTGTCGATCGACAACGGTTGATGTAATTCGTGAAAAGCAGATTCCAACATTTTCAGATTCCAAAATTAAGAAGTTTTCTTTTCACAGTAGGTGTACACAAACTCGCGCCAATAGCTTAACCAGAATTCGGCCAGCTCTGTAGAATAGAAGCTCCTGTTAGCCAGACTGACTTTTCTTAACACATCCACGTCTCTAGCAGAGGTTATTTAATCTTCAATTTTTCCAATTTTGACAAACTTCCTAATCACTCCAACCACGGTTGATAGAATATACTGTACTTAATTAGCGATTTCACCTTCTTCGTTATGGTAGAAAATGATTGCATAATTCTTTTCGATGGATAATTTGATCTGTTTCTTCTGGGAGTACGTGGTGCAACTTTAATGAGATGTAAAGCCTACTAAATGTCTTAAATCCAGTACAGGGTATAAACAGGTAGAATACAAAAGGTGTTTCTTATAAAAATGAGTTTTAATGGGCGTCAAATAATTTCTAATCAGCTCATCCTTTTTCAAAATAATAAGTAATTAATTAAGCGACTTAGGCAACAATGTCTATTTCAGTGTTTATAAAGAATTAAGCTTTCCCAATAAGCAGATAAACTGATGACATAGTAATTATAAGAGATTTAAATCTACTTTTCAAAAATTATGCCACCACATTACCTTAAACTCCAAGAAACAATAGCAAGCTTTGGTTACACAGGCCTTCTTCACACCACTGTATTGTTCAAAAGTTTACAAACAATATTATATTTTGACGATATTGCAGTGTTGGTTGCCTGTACAAAACCAGGACTCATAGGAAAAATATTCTAGATAAGTATGTTTTTAGTCAAAATCTCAGCATAGCGTATCTCAAAATGTACACTAATTGCAAATAGAATTCCCAAGTTTGCGTAAGCAATCAATATTATAATTTGGTACTATTGTAATGTTGGTTGCCTACAAGAGAAATCTTATATTATAAATACTACATATATTTATTCATTTCTTTAAATTTCTTAAAACTCAAAAAATTAACTTAACATTATCTTAATATTTACATCCCTGGAAATATTTAAAAATGTAATTTCCGATTAAACGTAGGCAACCAATATTACAATTTGAAATTCTGTCACTTTAGTGCCTATAAACGGGGAATCTTATATAAAAATACTATACATAGGTGTTCTTCTGCGACTTCAAATTACTTAAAGTCTAAATTTATGATCATCACCTCAAATACTAGCAATTGTAAGTGCTTGAGCTGCCTCAATAAGAATTTCAGTGTACAAATTAAACATTACGTTTAAATATCAGTAGCGTACAGATTGTTGTAATTTAAAAATAGACTAAGAAAGAATTTAAATTGAGTTCGCTTAATGTTTATTTAGATATAACAAAATGTACAAACAAGAAACTAATCCTTCTCTTATTAGAACAGCAAGAAAAGTACAAAAAAAAACTGAGAAGAAATGAAATGCTTTTCTTCATAATTAATTTCAGAAACTAACCCATAAATCCGTTCATATTTCTGTAATCCCCATTTGTGTCTATTATACTTCATAGCCTTTTATTCACTGAACAAAACCAATAAAAAAAAAGTTGTGCAGAAGCTGTCCACTCGCTTTCAATGAGTTGAATGAGCTCACTTAGGTTTTGTGGTTTAACTTAGTAATTGAACATTTTTTAACAAAAGAATAAAACTCCCAATATTTTTGGCTCGATTTAAATCCGAATTTCACCCAATCTCTCTTTAATTTTCTATTTGACTTTGTTTAATCCAAATGTGAACCACATTTACCTTATGAATTGGCGAGTACTCCGGTGTGATATAATTAAGTGCTTTTTACTTAAAATTAATACGCCCTCGTTTAAAATTTCGATATAACTTTAATCGTTTGTTTACAGTACACAAAGCACCAGGTACTATAGAAATCTAACCCCAAATTTGGACATAAAATCGATCATTGTTTTGGATATCCTTTAAGTAATATTTATCATTGACAGCCTTTTCGTACCACTGCTGCGCATCGGTCTCTTCTCTGCCACGTCTTTCCCCTTAGCGCTAAGATAGAAACACGGGGGACCCACAGTTTAACGTCGAATCCGAACGACAGAAATTCCAGAGAAGATTTTTAGCATTAAGGTCCCACGGTTGAAAGCCGGATTGGGAAATTGTATGAACGAACCCAAGCCAGAATCGACGTTTTACTCAGAAAGCGAGCGCTCTACCAACTGAACTACCATCACACATAATATTTATTAAATGTTATACAGGGAATTTTTCTTTTTAGTATACATTGCCTATGTATACTTTTAAAAAGAACGCGTCAATTACGCCTATTGTGTAGGCAACCAACTATACCCACAACTAAAAAACAGAAGCAAACGTCACTGTAGTTGTGAATTATTTGACTATGAAGCTTATGTTGATGCAGTGTTTATATTAAATAAGTAAATCAAAATGAATTGAACAACAACGACGTATATTATTGTAAAACATTAAATATCAATAACAGAAAACGGAAATGAAAATAAAAACAACAGTTACAACCAGTATTCGAAATGGCCACCATCTACTTCTAAACAATAACCTAAACGGTGTTGAAAAGCACGCACAGCATTCGCAAGAAAGTCGGGATTCAAGCTATTGTATTCCGTACGTATGCGATCTTTTAATTGATCAATACTTTGTATTGGAATATTTGTATAAATTTTTGATTTCAGATATCCCCAAGCAAAGAAGTCATTGGGCGACAAATGTGCAGAACGCGGGGGCCACGGTATAGGACCAAATCTTCCTATCCAACGTCCTCGAAACCTGTCGTTTAGAAAGTTTCTTATAGCCTTCGTGGAATGCGGAGGGGCTCCATCCATCTGAAACCACGGGTCATCGATGTTTAAGTTTTCTATTGCCGGAATGATGTTGTTCCTTAATAGCTCCAAAAATTTGGCTGTATTGAGATCACCATCAATAAAATATGAACCGATAAGCTTATTTTCAACTATTCCTAGCCCTACATTAACTTTCCCAGTGTATTGACTGTGAGTTAAGTTTTGTAAATGGCAGTTAGTGCGGAACCAATATTTAAGAAATAAGTTTATCAGGATACTGGATAGTGGAGAGATTAGGAATTATAATACATACCGAAAATTTTGTGAATTGACTTCTCCATTTCTTGTGAAAGTTGCTTCATCACTAAAAACTATCTTATTTAAAATGTATTCATGTTCATTCAGCAAATTAAAAGAGGGATTCACAAAAGATCGTTCTTTTTTCTTTGTTTCCATTGAATAGTTGTTGGTTATTCGAAAATTTGTACGATTTATATTTAAATTCTTTTAGTGTTATAAATACCGAGGTTTTAAAAACAATAACATCTGAACCTATTTCTCGTAGTGATACTATGGGGTTTTCTTCAACATAGCATAAAATATTTAATTTCATTTCTTCGGTTAAAACGTGATTACTTTTAGTTCTTATTTTATGGCAGTTTATTACGCATCTCCCTGATTTAAATTTTCTAACAATTGTTTGAATGGTTCCAATACAAGCAATAGGCCTTTCTTGATATCTTAGTGAAAATAAGTCTCCCACAGTTCTTAAGCTGTTACCATTCTGATACCACATTAGAATTTCCACTTTTTCGTCTTTACTGTACATGGTTGTATAAAAATAGCAAAAAGATACTAAATAAAGACAAATTTTATTTTTTAACCTTTAATTCGTTTGATTGTATTGGCCACAGCATGCTTTAGCTGTCTGTATAGTTGGTGGCCTACATAATAGGCGTAATTGATACGTTCTTTTTAAAAGTATACATTGGCGATGTATACCAAAAAGAAAAGAAAACTCATTTCTAAAAATTACGCGTGCTGTTAATAAAATCATTGGCAAACGAGATTTGGTCTCTGTGCTGTTACAAACTTATGATGTTTCATATAATAACTAATTCTTCGACAGTACGAAAGACTGTAAAAAAGTAATGAAATAAATTACTCGTGTTTTGCTGCAACGAGTCCTCTAAACTTGTAAATACATCCGGAAAATTTCATAGACTAAATTTTTCAGGGTATTCTGCTAGTAAATATTGTAGAATGTACTTACAAAATTAAAAATAAGATTCCAATCAGGGATGTACAAATTTGACTTATTACAGTAAAAAAAGCGGAAAGAGCACTCATGTTACAGTTGATTATGATGGTTGGTTGGTTGAAATTTCAAAAATATTGGTTGAAAATTCAAAAATAGAGTTAATAGATTCGACAAGAAAATATGACGAAAACGTTCAAGAACAGTAGTTTTTTTTGAGGAAATTACTGTGTAATTCTCCAGTTTATGAACTATAATATATTTTCCTTGGCCACGGAAAAAAACTCAGATTTGTACAGTAAAATAATACGGTTTGAAACCATTTGTCTATCAAAGTGCATTACGATTCACAGCCACCTACCTCCCTACATCATTTATGGCCACCGGGTACCTTGCCGTTATTTAAAATTTCTGCAAACCCAACGGAACTTTTTGCAGTTCACACGTTACGGACGTGTAACCCATGGAACAGCTTCTAGCTCGTCTAATTGCCATATATAGCTCATACGATTTTATTCACGGATAGTGCATGGCAAATGGCGTGATTTATGACGCCGCGTGGGCGTTCTGATCAATTAACTTCTGTTTGTTATTGCTAATGAGCGTCAAAATGCCCTTTTCCGGTTCTTCTTCAAAACCCAATAGCAACATTTAAAATACCTGTTCCTATAAATGCACGTACACAATTACAAGTACGCGTTGGCGTGTTGCAATCAAGATGCATGCAAATGACTAATTGAATGCTCGCAGACGGACGCCAGACTATAGAATTGACCGCAATTTAAAACAATAACACGTAAGAATAAGTTTATGACATCAGAAAATGGCTCAAATCGATTATTGACTGAGTTATTAATTATTAAGAGTACTCTAGTTCCAGTTGTTGCTAGACAGAAGTTAAACGTCACGGATTACTAAAAATGCGGAAACATCCTTTACTTTAGCATAAGATTTAGTTCATTTTTATATCTTTATATATTCAGAACGACTATTCCTACGGGGTTTGGCGATTTAAATCCCGGACTGGGACAAAGAAAAGGCACACAATTTAAGTATCAGGAAAGTATTTATTTGAAAGGTCTCGGTATTTACTCTAATACACTTACTGCAACCATCTAAAAGTTGTTGAAAACAGTTGGTAAAGCCGTCCAAAGACGTTGTTACATTTTTTTAAATATCTTCTACGGCCTAAAATCGTTTACCTTTGAGAACAGTTTCCGCTTCAGAAAAGAGAAAAAGTCCATTGGTGCGATTGCGATTGATTGATTTCGAGAACACCGTGTTTCATTAGAAATGATTTCACAATCAGTGCAGAATGGGCAGGTGCATTGTCATGCAACAAAAACCAACTATCATTTTAAGAAATCGCGGTCGCAGTCGAGAAATGCGCCGCAATAATCTCTTCATTCTTAATGCACTATTAATGGTCTGTTCGTCTGGCACAACTGCTTTGAAGCTGACACCCTGTTTATCGAAATAGGTAATCAGCATGGTTCTGATTACGGGTTTTTGTAAACCAAACTTTTTTGGGTCTTAATGATAATTTTCAATCCACTGCCTTCTCTTGCGTTTCGTATCAGGACGCAAGTTACACACAACATCATGACAATACAATAAAAAAATAACATTGCCACCACTTCTAAACGAAGCCTGTTTCGTTGTTTTTACTCATCCATGAGCGAACTTTGCACAGATCTTCGCTTAGGGAGAGATTGGTGGATGCCCGGTTCTAGTGTCATCTTGAACATCCTCACGCCCATCTTTAAAACGTTTAAATTAAACCACTCACACATTCGTGCGACATAAGGTGTTATCCTCGTACGCAGGTTTCAACATTTCGTAAGTTTCTGTTGGAGTTTGTTGTAATTACAGCAAAGAAGAATAGTCATTCGTTGTTCCATGACGATTGATAGAAACAATATTTCGTTAAGGTACTGAGTGTCGGTATTGAATATTCGTGCCTCGATTAAACAGTCATAAAACTAATTTCGTCAATTAAAAATTACACTTTTTAAAATTTCTAAGTTCAATTACTCTGATGTTTTAGTAGAAGTAACGCAACTTTCGACAGACAGTAATTTGGGCAACAAAACCGAATGGTAAGGCTTACGGATTAAGCGGAAGAGATGTTATAGTAATTTTTTTACTGAAACACCTTTAATAATTAGCCTAATTCGATTGTAAAAACTATAATACATAATATAATAACTGTGGCCTCAAAGTTAAGCGAGTAATTTGCTTTTCAATGTATGTAACCGAAATTGATCATTTCAAATTATAAATTAATTACAGTAAAACCTTTATCCGTCAGGGTAGGAACCAAGGAGGTGAGGGATATGTGAAACAGACGAATAATAGAAACTGCTTTAATTTTGCTTTATTTTCATAGTTTTACGATATAACGCGTATATGAATGTATCTATTTAATATTGACTACTACATCTTCTTCGAGTGCTTTACCTCTTACGAGACGTAGCGATCTTTTCTCCTATGCCTGCGTTGCGCGTTGAAAGTGCCACAGATATAGAGGACCTACAGCTTAACGTGGGCTCCGAACCACGTGAAGTGTAAACACTTCTACTCCAGAGAAGATTTACTAGGCAGAATACCTCGCTGGTTTGCCACTGCCTTGCGAGGGAGAACGACCATTGACAATTCGATGTTCCGGTACTGGGAATTTATCCCAGGACCTTCAGCGTAGAAGTTTAACGCAATATCCTCTAGCCCACGGCCGCCTGTACATAGAATGTGTATAATATACATCTATAGTATGTCCCAGACTTAAAATTCAGTAGGGGTAGCATAGGGCAATGTAATTCTTATGGAGAAATTTTACACAGCGTTGCCACTTTTCTTTTACCTGCGGCTATTCTTGAAGCAATCGTTTGGTGCTGAATTTCAGGGGCCCTCAAACAGCTACTCATTAAAAGTATTTGTACATATTGGACGTAAATAAGCATTCAATAGATATTAGTATAATTATATTAATTAGTGGTATCTTAAAAATTAATTTACTTAATAGTTTGAGTATTTACAGTGCATTCAAGTGTAAAACAAAATTTCTCCTAAAGGCTTAAATATGAAATCAAATACCTAATGTCCCTAATATTTATTTCCTTAATATTCATAACGAGTTAATGACGCTGCAATTTAGATGGGCTATAATATAGGGTTGGAAAGTATTTGTATGTATATCATTATATATTTCGTAATAAAATTTACCGTGCAAGGAAGTTATGCTGCCAGTAACAAAGTTTAAGTCGGGTCAAAAGTTAAGTGTAGGGGAGAAGCACATTTTAGTAAATGTTCTGAATTAACACTTTAATGCTAGTATTAATTATTAATGCAATAATTGAAAAAGTCCTAAACTAATAAGAGTTCCTTTTTACACCAAGCCGTTGATTGCGCGCTGTCAGAGTACCACTGGTAAAAGGATGAAACACTGCGTGTAATCCCTTCTAATGCCAGCTGTTATGCTTAAGTTAAGAGGATTAGAAGTCATAAAATTGAAAGTTTTCGTTGGTATTAAGAAACCAATTGAAGAATACGTTTGGCAACACCACTCTTCATAAGAGCAATACTGAATTTTAAGTCTGGGACAGACTATAGTAATATTATATTTAAAAACAGGTACTCTAATTCTTTTTGTGTAATTGTGAACCGTTTGGTTAAGTATTTTTTTATGAATCTGTACATATAGACATCTTATCATTGAAATGTAAAATTGTTGTTTGATTCACTAATAATAAATCACTCTGTATTTTAATAATGCCTTCCCAAACAAATTTACTACAAAGAATTGGAAACCAGAAGCGCGAGTCGAAAATCTTTCATTCGTTACAGTTTTACTGCATTGTTTTAGGCCAAAATTTGTTGTACTCTCAGGGTTTGTGGATACAAGAATTAATTAAAACCTCTGAAACGCAAATGCCCATTAAAATTTATAACCAACCTGTATACATTTGAAACAATATGTCGATAGATATTTTTTTTATGGGATCTATTGACGATGCATGAGTAAGGGATTCCTAAAAATTTAAATGAAACGGAAATTAGCAGACTACTCTTTTTTTATTAATTTATCTTGAGTAGCTCATCATACATAATGCTACACAATATAGTAAAGTTGCGGTAATAACTATCTTACATACTCTTATAATACAGTGCACGCCGCTGACTGAAGTCACGGATAATATTATCATTCGGGTATTGTTACCACTTCTGCGAAGAATGGGCCAAACGTATACGACTACATAGAAAAAACATCGTTTACTTATTATGACTTTTTTAGTATTGTTATGGGCTACGAGCACTAACCTTGCCTGCATGCATTTTTTTGCGTTACTGTTCCTCTTTCTCACAACTTAACAGTCTGCAGGCTGGTTGGCAGCAGCTAACTCAGTTCAATTCTTACGCTTTGCAATTGCTGACCAAAAAGAGACATGCAAAAAAATGACATTTTCGAACACTATGATAAGTTGGCGAAAATAAGCCGGAATGCAGCAGCATTCTGTTGAAACAGAAGAGGCTTTCTCCGTTTATTATTATCAAGCGGTTATTGTTGTCAAAAACCCCGAGTGCCGATGTGATGGCATTGACCGGCGTGCACTGGATACAGTCGAGTGTCGTCTTATTTGATGGGTGGCCCTTCGCAGTACGAACCACCACAATACTTGTATAGTTATGCTCTCTTTCTAGCTCCTTAGTATAGGCTATTAGAGCGAGCGCAAGTCTTGTAGATTGCCGCTCTAAAGTTTATGAAATGCACTGCGGTGACTTGTGAAACGAAAAGAGATAGCACTTACAGTGTTCAGTGGTTCCAAAACAAGTGACGCAATAGAATTAATTTGGGCGAATACTAAACGCTACTACGACAAACATATCGGCCGCGAAGGTTTTACTGATGGGCAAGTTATAAAAATGTGGGAAAAAGCTTTATATCAATGCGGTAAAAATGAATGGAAAAATTGTGTACGACATACAGTAGATCTTATAAAATCTTGGTGGCATCGTGAAATTATAGTTGCCGAGGTGGAATCTTTAATAATTAATTTGGGTGATGATTCATCGGACAGTGAAGACGAGGAATATGAAGACGACAGCGATTAAACTGTTATATTAAAATCAAGTGGTCCATGTTAATTAAATGCAATAATATTTGTCTATTTCAGTAATTTTTAATTGTATGCAAAATAGGAAACTAATTGAAATTTAATCTTTTAGTCGAGGTTATTTAGTAATGATAAAAAAATTATATTTAGTTTGTGCGTGAGTCACTCCGGTTTGTGTTTAACCTATTTTAAACTTTGTACCTGATTCATCTTTGTGTTCAAATTGTTTCAAATATATAATTAACACTGCATTTTTAGTTATTAGTATTTCAATACAAATATAATTATTGTAATATTTGAATAACTCTTATTTAAATTCAAATAATTAAAAATAAAATGGAATTTCTCGTGCAAATTAGATGCAATAATAATCTTCAAGCTGTCTTATTAGATTTATATTAAGAATATTGAGATTAAACATGTA
>JABXWE010006145.1:0-26635 GCA_014611495.1 Limonius californicus | reverse complement strand
TTTTTATGCGCTCTGGGTATGCAGCCATTACAGATTCATACACGAATGCAAGCAGTGTATGGAAATGCATGTATTGCGTAGCCAACTGTGAAGTAATGGTGCCGAAAAATTAAGAATGGAAAAGAGAGGACTATGGATGAGCCGCAACCAGGTGCACGGTGTACTGCATTAACAAAGAAACAATATGGCATGTGTGGAAGGTCTTATTAGAGAAGATCGTCGAATTTAAATTAGAGAAATTTCAGAAATTGTTGGTGCGAGTGTAGGATCTGTCCATAGAATTGTTCGTAACCTGGGTTACAGTAAAGCTTGTTTGCAATGGATTCCTCGTCTCTTATCTAATGAATAAAAATGTTTGCGAGTGGGCTTATATCTGCAACACCTCACAGACTATAGGCAAAATGGTGATGACTTTCTTCTGTCAATAGTTGCTCGTGACGAAAGTTGGTGCCATTACTATGAGCCATCCAGTAAGTTATCGTCGAAGCAATGGAAACATTCAAGTTCACCACCACCGAAATAGTTTAAAACATAACCTTCTGCAAGTTACGCATAGCACAACACATTACGCTTCAATCTAAGAAACTTGATACTTCCTCTGAGGTGCGATAAGATAAGCAGATGAGCTTACTTGCTTATCCGTTTAATAAATTAGCTTTAGTCTTAAAATAATCTTCAAGTTGTAAGCACGATATATTATGTACTCCAAAGTTGCATTTATTATTTGTAAAAACAAATAAATAGATTTTAGAAACCTTGTTAGAAGGGTTTAAATTCTAACTTGCCGGCAAGGTGATGTTAACATTTTTTTAAGAAGAAGGACCCTTGCTGGCAGAGTTTAAGGAACCTGGAGTAAATGCCAAAGCAAATCTGTACAATGCAACTTTCAACAAGCTTCATCAAGCAATAAGACGGAAACGTCCAGGAAAACTTATGTGTGAGGTCATTTTACCGCACGACAATGCTATGCCTCATGTTACTAATGTGGTAAAAGAAAATCTTCAACGAAAGAAACGGAGGGGTTTAGAGCATCCACCCTATATTCCAGATATATCGCCTTGCGATTTCCATATTCTTGGACCACTGACAAAGGCGTTAAAAGGTCGGCATTTTGAGTCAGACGTAGAAGTACAGATAACTGTGGAAGACTTCTTCAATCAGCAGCCACAAGAATTCTATGCGCAGGATGTACGTCGATTAGTAAAGCAATGGGATAGGTGCCTTAACTGTGACTGTAATTATTTGTAATTAAATTGTTGAATACATTTCTTATAAAGCAAAGATGGGTTTCAATTGAACACACCTCGTAGTATGCTGTCAGAATTATTTTTCTCTAAGAAGAAGTAAACAATTACCGTATATGTTATTAAACTTGGGAGAACTCTGCTGTGATATATACTGGTATAATTGAATAACCAGTCTGTAGTTGAACTGAAAATCTTAATTGCATGCTAGTTACGTTATTATTATTAAATTACTTTGATGGAATCTCGTCTAAACGTTCACACGTAATATTTTTCGTTCTAATGCTTGCATAATTAACGTAATTAGTTAAACAGCATTCTCGAGACTCTTCTTGGAATTCCAATAAAATTTATATATCCACAGTTACGATCGGATAGCATTGTTGTAATTAGCGTTTGGCTGCAGGGAACTTCTAAGTTCAATATTTTCAACATAACAGTTGGCTGTAACAGCAATTTTCTATTAAAATTATTTCTGGAGTTGCGAAGTTGTTAATTACGTAGAATGCATGTTTTTCTGTTAGCAGCGCTAATTAAAAATCTTGACTTTTACGTCGTCATCAACACTCATTTTTATAAGCATTTTTAATAAAATTTATTGCCGTCGAATTGTTAGCAGCGGTTTCTAATTCTTCTAGAATTTAATTATTACTTTGTCGTTCTAAAAAGGCCAGAAAAACTCTCCGCGCTTCGGGAGTTAATTTGGTATCTCTTATAAGAGAATAATTTCTTAAAACGTTCACAAGTTATTAGGCAGGGAGTTTAACGAACGGGGAGCCGATATAAAATGAAGATTTGAATAAATTATGCCCGGCTTCTGTGTTTTTTAATTAAGTATATTTAGAAGTAGTCAACTTAAGTTCTAATTTATGTCGCATTTACCGGTTTTTCTAATATCCTGGCTAGAAATATATTAAAATCTTAAGTACCTTGCGTGTTCCGACAAAAAGGCGAACTCTTTCGCGTTCATTTATATGCTAATTTATTTGTCAAATAATTTGCTATAATATACTTATTTAAACAAGATCATATTTTCTTAATTTACCGGAAAAAGAAACCGCAAAAACGTATTTAGCTATTCATGTAATTTCCATAATTAGCCAAAAATGGCGCAGTAATTCCGCCACCGAAGGCCAGAGTGTCAAAAAAACACTGTCATTTAACACAAAATGTCTATTTTAGAGGTGGATGATGGCCCTTAAGGGTGGTCTCAGCTTTGGCGGCGTGTTATATCGCAATTAGAGATGGGAGCCTATCATTAGTCCAGATAACGACATAACTAGACAAATGGGCACGGGTAGACCGATCCAAATTATAGCCCGAAGCCGCTCTCTAATTTGAGTGCCGCGAACACCTACTGACGTGTCGGTGATTTCTGAAAGGGTTTACTTCCTAAACCATAGGCAAAAAGGCTTCTTCTAGGCGAAACATTACCATCATTAAGATCTATAACTAAAAGTTCCGTTAATGATGGTTTTTCCCCCAAAAAGCGAACTGCGGGGATTCTTGGCCGAAACACTTAATTGAAAGTCCAAGCCGGAGAAGATCTGGAAAAAACGAGAAAATCATCATTTTACAAGATCCACTTTATAATCTGCACAATTTATGCCGCTGTTAAATACGTCGTCGAACTAAAGACTACATTAGTTAATTAGCTCGTCAAATCAGGTTTCCGAGATCGCTTCATGGTCGAATTAATAAAATCAGAATTAATATCTTGTCAATAAGAAGCACTCCTTTGACAATTTTGGCTTTGTACAAAAACTGGCACATCGGCTGATCAAACCAGTAAACAAATTTTAAATTAGAAATATAAACCCTAACTTACGTCACAAACTAAAATGAAGTTGTTACAAGCAATTTTATAGAAATTGCTTTCGGATTACCTACAAGTAAGAGTTATACACGTTCGCGTTACACGTCATCATTATCAAGTAGACACCTAACCTAAGCAGCCCGGTATTCAGGGGCGGCTGAGAAACCTTAATGCCCCATCTTTGCAATATTAAATTTTGCACGAACTAAACTAAAATTAGAGTTTTCTATTGTCCCCGTAGCTAAGTTAACAGGCCACCTCTTCACATCCGGTACTCTGTAACTAATTTATTTTGTCGTATATTATACACATTGTTTTTTAAGTTGGTTGCAGTTCGCTTTCCAGTGTTCAGGTAGACGGTCCTGATCTATGGAAAAGTCAGCGAAAGAAATATAATAGTTTATCGTTGTAAAATAGTGTATGCAAGGTAACTATACCCTATATGGCCTACCTAAGCTATAATATTTTTTTTAAATATACTCAGTGACATGGAAATCGCAACACCAAGAAGGGGTAGGAATGTTAGGAGCAAACTTGGCAGAATCGTTTATATGCTAAAAGCTAGCAATTGATTAAAATTTCATTCATGTGGATCAAGTGATAATGGCTTATCTGACAGTTTTTTCTATGAATTTTATCAGTTGTATGTTTTGCGAGATGGTGTTCAGTGATGAATCCCGATTCTGTTTGTGGATGCATGATGGCCGTATGAGGGTCAGACGAACACGTGGGGAACGTCGCAATGTTGAATTTTCTGTTGCAAGGCATGTGCACCAAACTGTGGGGATTATGGTACGGGGTGCTATAATGTATGGGAGTAGGTCCCGTTTGTTATTCATCCGAGGCAATATGAACGCCCAGCAATATGTGTATGAGGTGGTAGAACCCCATATTCTTCCATTTGTTCAGCAGTTGGAAGACCCACTTTTCCAGCAGGATAATGCTCGTCCCCATATTGCAAGACGTTCTATGGACAGATTTGCAGAGGATACTGTTAATCTCTTGCCATGGCCACCCCGATCTCCCGATCTTTCGCCCATCGAGCATGTTTGGGACATTATGGAGAGAAGACTGAGGAACTTGCTGCATCCTCCGCAGACGCTGCTAGCTCTACAGCACGAATTACAGGTTGCTTGGGACACAATACCTCAATAGGAAATCGACCATCTGCTAGAATCGATGCCACGAAGAGTGGGGGAGTGTGTAACCAATAGGGGAGGACCAACCCATTATTAATCAAAATTGTGTTTATATTTTGTTCTTTTTCTTTAAAATTTTAATCAATTGCTACCTTTTAGTAGTTAAACGTTTCGGTAAAGTTTGGTCAAAAAATTCCTACCCCTTCTTGGTGTTGCGATTTCCATGTCACTGAGTATATTTGGTATTGCAAATAACTTATTTCTAAAGAATGGGTGTGAAAGGGTAACTTATTGGCAGACAGAAATATAAATTTCAAAGGTATTGAAAACTTATGAAGCTGGTAAAAAAGGGATAATACAACAGGTAGGTACAGGCCCTATTGGATAGTCTAGATACCTAATATGGCCTATAATGTTGATACAAAAAAGTATTTAGATTAAAGGCATTTAATTCATTTTACAAAATGTTCTTTTAAACCTCACACTTTGGGCAAATAAATCATTGCTATCATTCTTTGTTAATCGAACACAATTCTCATGGTTTAGGACGTTTTGGCGCGACCGGTTTGGCGCAGACCCGGTTTGACGTCCGTTCTGCTCAGTACTTCTTCGCTGGTGACTTTCTCAGTTCAAGATATCCTTCGGAATATCCAAAATTTGAGCTTTCTTCTTCCCAGTTCCTTCCTTCATTTTTTAATAGATCTTATTAGCTCCTCATCCTTACCCATTCACCTGAGTACTTCTTCGTGGTGACTTTTTCAATTGAATATATTCTTCGAAATAACCAAAAATAGAGCTTTCTCCTTCCTGGTGCCTTACTTCATTTTTTAATGGATCTTATTAGCTCTTCGTCCTTACCCATTGTGCTGAATACTTCTTCGTTGGTAACTTTCTCAGTTCATAATATCCAAAAATCAAGCCTTCTCCTTCCCGGTTCCTTGCTTCATTTTTCTAATAAATCTGATTAGTCCTTCGACCTTACCCATTCTGCTGAGTACTTCTTCGTTGGTGACTTTTCCAATTAAAGATATTCTTCGGAATATCCAAAAATCGAGCGTTGTCCTTCCTGGCCCCTCCTTCATTTTTTTAATAGATCTGATTAGCTCTTCGTCCTTACCCATTCTACTGAGTACTTCTTCGTTGGTAACTTTTGCAATTCAAGATATTCTTCGGAATATCTAAAATTCGAGCCTTCTCCTTCCCGGTTCCTTCCTTCATTTTTTAATAGATCTATTAGCTCTTCGTCGTTACCCATTCTGCTCAGTACTTCTTCCTTGGTGACTTTTTCAATTGAATATATTCTTGGGAATATCCAAAAATCGAGCTTTCTCATTACTGGTCCCCTCATTCATTTTTAATGAATCTTATTAACTCATCGTCCTTACCCATTCTGCTGAGAACTTCTTCGTTGGTAACTTTTTCATTTCAAAATATTCTTTGGAATATCCAAAAATCGAGTCTTGTCCTTCCTGGTCCCTTCGTTTATTTCTCTTGTTGATCTTATTAGCTCTTCGTAATTACCCGTTCTGCTCAGTACTTCTTCGCTGGTGACTTTCTCAGTTGAAGATATTTTTCTGAATTTCAAAAAATCGAGCCTTCTCCTTCTCAGTTTTTTCCTTCTTTTTTTAATAGATCTTATTAGTTCCTCGTCCTTACCCATTCACCTGAGTACTTCTTCGTTGGTGACTTTTTCAATTGAATATATGTATTACCAAAACTCGAGCTTTCTCCTTCCTGGTCCCCTCTTTCATTTTCTTAATGGTTCTTATTAGTTCATCGTCCTTCCCGTTCTGCCGAGTACTTCTTCGCTGGTGACTTTCTCAGTTCAAGATATTCTTCGGAATATACAAAAATCGAGCTTTTTCCTTCCCGGTTCCTTCCGTCATTTTTTTATAGAGCTTATTAGCTCTCGTCCTTACCCATTCTGCTGAGTACTTCTTCGTTGGTAACTATCCAAAAATTGAGCCTCCTCCTTCCAGGTTTCTTCATTAATTTTTTAATAAATCTGATTAGCTCTTCGTCCTTACCCATTCTGCTCAGTACTTCTTCGTTGGTGACTTTTTCAGTTCAAAATATTCTCGGAATATCCAAAAATCGAGCCTTGTCCTTCCTGGTCTCTGCTTCATTTTTTTAATGGATCTTATTAGCTTTTCGCCCTTGGCCATTTTGCTCAGTACTTCTTCATTGGTGAGTTTTTCAGTTCAAGATATTCTTCGGAATATCCAAAAATCGAGTGTTGTCCTTCGTGGCTCTCCTTTATTTTTTTAATGGATCTTATTACCCATTCTGCTCAGTACTTCTTCGTTGATGAGTTTTTCAGTACAAGATATTCTTCGGAGTATCCAAACACCCAACCTTCTAATTCCTGGTCCCTTCCTACATCTTTTTTAATAGATCTTATTAGTTCTTCGTCCTTACCCATTCAGCTGAGTACTTCTTCGTTGCTGATCTTTTCCATTCAATATATTCTTCGGAATATCAAAAAATCGAGCTTCCTCCTTCCTGGTCCCTTCGTTTATTTCTCTGATTGATCTTATTAGCTCGTCGCCCATACCCATTCTAATTAGTACTTCGTTGGTGAGTTTTTCAGTTCAAGATATTTTTCGGAATATCCAAAAATCGAGTGTTGTCCTTCTTGGTCCCCTCCTACATCTTTTTTAATAAATCTTATTAGCTCTTCGTCCTTACCCATTCTGCTGAGTACTTCTTCGTTGGTGACTTGTTCACTTCAAGATATTCTCCGGAATATCCAAAAATCAAGCCCTCTTTCAGTGGTAGATTTTAACGTCTACGTTTCCGCCCCATGTGGTAATACGAATCTGAATCATGTTTCGAGATCTAAAGTACGATTGGCGACAAATACCTTCATTTGAATGAAGGTTGTGTTTGCTCTCTCTACTCGTGCCCGGATTTCTGTGGTAGTTTAAAACTCAAAATGTAGGAAATTAGGCATAAGAGAGAAGATCGTTACGTCTCGTATAATATAAAGCATTCTCAGTAGAAGATCGTTTGTAACACTTTTTTTCGTACACTTGTTTTATGTTCATACATTTTATCGGCGCAGTAATACGAAATAACTAAATGCTGCGCTGTTTGTACAAAAAAAATTTTTAAATTACATATTGGTTGCTCTTCAAGCTTTCAAATTTTTTAAAATAGATTGTTTAGTAGGTCTACCTTTCTATAAACACATAATTTTCTATTTTTCTTTTATTTTCGAGGAATAATTAAGTATAGCCGGAAAACTATTCCATCTTCAGTAAAGTTGTCGTCCGCCATTACTTTTTCATCTGCAGAAAATTCAGAAATACATGTTAAACTCTTCGATAACATTTTCTTTCAGTCTCAGACAAATCCATTTCTGTAGAAGCAAAAATATGCTTAAGAAAAGGGAAAACGCTGTTAGCAAAAACTTGTTTTGTTTCATACGTCTATAGCCGGTCTAAAGTAATCTGATTTCCCGATAGCTCAGTTGTATCTATCTTACTTGAATTCGCCGCTATTTCTGTTACATTTTAAGACCTGCAAGAGAGCAGATACTAAAAAACGGCAACAATCAGATCTAGAATATATCCCGTGTGTCAGATACGAGCTCAGTTATAACTCTCCCATGCGGGCGCATACGAGTGGAGCGAAGCAACGGCGCGAACCATTCAAACAGCACCGTAAATTACCTAGCAGTGTTTTGTCACGGGAACAATTGGTCTCACACCTAGCCGCCTTTGATGTTGCCGACACATAAATCTAGCCACTTGCCTAATGAAAGGCAGTGACGTCACTGGCCGCCCGCGATCCCCGAGATCGGTAAGTGATCGCTGATTTATCGATTTCGCAAACGATTGCCTATTACTGTCCACGAATATTAGATATGCTTTGGATTCGATTCCTCTTTTTTCGGCATCAAATTTGGGAACTGTTAGGAAAATAATCAAGAATCTCTTTAAGAATATAGACCAGAGGCGTCGCTTTATAGAGTAAATTCTGCGAAGGCTGCTATTAGTAAAGAAAATACTTATAACATAACACGGAATTTGACAAACTGTAAAGCGTATATGAGCAGGTGATTGATTACAGGAGCTCGTAAAAGTATGCACTATGAAACCGCATAATATACTATTTATATGAATTATAAAACTGCCCAAATATGCATTTAACACACAGAAAAGGATGTCACATACAGTGGTGTATCGATTTAAAAATTTAGAAAAATGGAACTTTGAACACACTACTTTCTAACATTTTTCACCTGTTTTGAGTTTGTAGCTGGCCATGGTTTGATAAACGTATGTTCCTCTTCGTTGTAACAGTGTAAATTCAAAGTGCAAGTTAGGCAACCCATAAATCTTCTCTTAGGCGGGTTGCATGTTTATTAACCTGCTTATAAAATTGAAATGAAGAAACCCGTTAATTCTCATTAAAGCGGAGCAAGAAATGCAAATGATCATTTCGACTGCGATGCATCCATCTTCAGTGCTGCTACACGCTGAAGCAAAGCAGGGACTCCATTAAACAGAAAACTAATGCGTTATTTACATTAGAATGAAAAAGTACAGAGCCTTATTTACATTTTACTAGAAATTATAATATTTTCTATATAAAACAAGACTAATATGTCCACCACCTGCTTCAATACTTCTAAATTTTAAATAGGGGTTCAAAATATTCAATTTTGAACATAAGGCTGCAAATAGAAATCGCAAGAGGTCAAATCAGAAGATCTTGCTGGTCACGAATTTTCAGTGTTTTTGTTAATACGTCTTTTTTCAAAGATCTTCCTTAATAATTGCAAAGTTTGGAATGTTCGATGCTGATTGATCATCAGGCAGGCTAGATGCAAAATTTCTTTTTTCACGATTCAATTTTCCATCAAAAACAGGGGTCCTATTAGTTGCCCTACATTAATTATTGCTCAAAAATACATTTTTTCAAAATGCAGAGGCGATTTAACATAAAAATGAGAGTTATCAGCAGACACCAAATTTTACTTTTGAAAAAACTTTCCGGTAGCACTGGAAACACGTGAAATGATACCAAATGTAAAGTCGTTATAGCAGTTTACAGTGTTACTAATGGAAAGTGAATAAGAGAAGATCGAACGGTCATTCATCGCGTTTTTGTCAGTCATCATGGAGTAACGAGTGAATTTTGCTCTAAATTAGAGAAAACTCCAACAGAAACTTACGAAATGTTGAATCCTATGTACGGTTATAACATCATATTAATGCGTTCGAATGATTCTAACGTTTCAAAGATGAAGGTGAGAATGTACAAGGTGATGCTACAACCGGACGTCGATCTCTCGTAATGCAGACTCGATTACAAGAGTTCAGAAAGTTGTGGTAAACGGCCACCGAATAACCCCCCGAATGATGGCAGATTAGTTGAACATCACTAAGATGAAGATTTAACAGATTTTATATGAGATTTGGGAAAGAGGAAGATCTGTAGAAAATTCGACGAGCACAAATAGAGAAGAGTTGGACCTTGCGCAGACTTCGTTCAGACTTGTCGCGATAAGGAAAATTTTTTTAGCTACACTGCAATTTATGACGAGTAGAGCTTGTTACGGGCCAATCGTACTTTTCCGACGACCCGTAACCAGATAAATGAAAAAACGCCTACAGTTTAGCTCAGAGGAGTAGGAGGAGTTTGTGAAAATCGCTTAAAGGAGAAAATCTTTAGTTGTGTACAGGGTAAGTCAAAATTTGTGGGCGCCACCTTCCAAATCCAGCTGATTGTAGGTCCTCGTGGAAGGCCGAGAAGCCAACAGCTTACGGGAACCTTTATTGTGCCTCCTCCTATATATTTAAGCTTGCAAAATTCGTACACAAACAAACACAGAGTACACAGTAATAAAAGAGGCAGTAAATTTTAAAACACATATAATGAAATTATTAAAATGGCGATACAGGAAATGACTACAAAAAAAAAAGGACAATCAACTGTGTTTTTATAGTTTTACAACAAATACTCGAACGTTCGGAAAACGAAACTCGCCGCCTGTGGGCGCACGATATTTACTTTATTCAAATAAAAGCCACCCTGCAGCACTTAACATAATTACGGTCCCCGTGGATGGGATCGAGCGACCGGAGATCAACGAAGGTCTAAGGCTGACTGCCTGCTCTCGCAACGGGAATCTGCACTTTCCCCCAAAAAGATTGCACCATATTTCGAAATGTTATATAAAATTTCTAGAATAAGGGACACGTGAGTTCTCGGAAGTGCTTAAGATCCCGCGCGAGAAAAACAAGAATCGGCAATTTCGACACAAAAGGAACTGTCAACATAACTCAAACTTAGAAAGACGCAACATAACCAAAACTGTGTTCAAAATAAAACTGCAATTAAAATAACGTTATAATTCCTATGGAGCGGCAATCAAATTACGGAATTAACTCCTACAGAGCATCAAATTTTAAATGAACATAACAAGCTCGGAAGAGAGAGACATTGAGATAGAAGAAGTAGAGGAAGCCATAACCCAAATTAGACTAGGGAAGGCAGCTGGTAGCGATGGTACAGTTCCGGAAACGATAAAATATGGCAGTATGGAATATGGAAAATATTATAGTGCCAGTATACACAAAAAAGGTGACACCAATGAATGCGATAACTATAGGGCAATATGCCTATTATCAGCAGTACAGAAGATATACTCCAGAATGCTGAAAAAAAGACTGAGGGAAGACATAGAAGAAGAATTAACAGAGGAACATGCTGCATACAGGCCACATGGACAAACACACGATCACATATATGTACTAAAAACGGCAATAGAAAAAAGACTAGAAAGAGGGAAATCATTGAACTTGGTATTTATAGACATACAAGCGGCGTTTGACAGCATACCTAAACATAGTGTCTGGATAATTCTAACAGAATTACAAGTAACGCGTGTAAGAAACATAGTTGCCAGAGAGGAAATAGGGGTACACCCACTAATCTATGAAGTAGAAAATCGACTGCTGAAATGGTATGGGCATGTAGTGAGGATGAACGAGAACAGAAACCCCAAACGAGCATTGGAAGCAAGACCGAGGGAAATTGAGGAAGGGGAAGGCCGCGCGAAACATGGGAGGAAAGCATGGAGAAAAGAGTAACGCGAAGAGGTAAAGAACTAAGGGAAGTGAAGAGGACCCGACGCTCTGAAGGGCAAAAGGGAAAAGGAAAAGAAGACGAAGAAGAAGAAGAAGCAGAGCTTGAAAATGTATACATTTGCGTATACTTTAGCTTATATGCCGAGCTATGATTTTTAAGATGCAGTCTTGAAAATCTTACTTCTTACGTTTTTCCATATTGCAAGAATGTACTGTATATTTGCATAGGGTGCACATTTGCATATGTTTGCATATTTGCATATAATGGCGTATTTGCATATGCTTGCATATTTACATATGCGTGCATATTTAATTGAATTCGATCATATGTAATGCATAAATTTAAACTTTTTACTAAAATGTAGTCAAAAACATAAATTTTTCTTATGTCAACCTGTTTTCTGTGAAATCTGTGAAACACCTGTTATACCTGTTATACAAATATTTTAAGCAGTTGTTGCAGAAGAAAATAGAGAGTTTATCTTAATTTGGAAATTGTGACAGTGCTTAAGCGGTAGGTATCTATGCAATCTTCCATCTTCTTATCTTAGGTTTTACTCATAAACTTTGCAAAAAATTACATACTAACGGCATTGTTATCCCAGAACTTGTAGCATTTATTTTCAGTTATCCTTTAATTGTTCTCAACTTGTGAAATATGTACCTAATAAACCGATATCCTTGTAAAGATTATTATTATTTTTATTGATTTGTGTAATTAGTTAATATAATAAAATATTGAATTGCATTTTTATTTTTTAAGGAATAAGTGATCCATATTTTGAGTCCTTTTTTTGCAAATATATGTATATTTATTATTAAAAATCTATATCTTCAAAATAATTATGTAAGTGATATATACCGTTTCTGTGGCATATATTTAATCTGTTATTGCATATTTAGACAATTTTACAGTGCATATAAATTGCACATTTTAAGGTTTTTTAGTGCACATTTTTCCGAGCTCTAGTGATGAGTCATGAGCGTTTCAATCGATTCTTGCGATGAAACCCAGAACATTCTGTGAATTTAAAAATCCTTAAGAACAAAAAGTTAGTAGTGTATTTTACACTGCAGTATGAATACATTCATGCAGATACTTCGAGAAAAGTGTAGTGAGTTCTTATTGCATGAGAGTGCACCTGCCTATTCTGCACTGCTTATGAAGTCATTTGTCATGAATCACTGTCTTGCTGGGATCAATCACTCACCATATTTACCTGAGTCCGCACCAACAGTATTATTCTCCTTTCAAAATTGAAAACTGGTCGCAAACAAGAACGATTTCAGAACGTAAAATATTAAGAGAATTGTAACCGCCGAATTGAAAGCAGTTAATTCGGGCGCCTTGCCAACTGTTCTTAAAAACGTTTCAAACGCTGCCATAAATGTATTAAAGTAAATAGATATTACTATGATTAATAAATGTCAAATATTTTTCATGATACTCAAACTGTTACCTTCTATTGGGCCAGTACGGAAATTAAATTAACAAACCTCCTATGTCACAATTTTGTTAAAGTTTTGAACCAATATAGAAGTTATTTAAGGTTTACCACATCCTGTTACACCCGTGTGGTATTTATTTTCTGGGGGAGTTCTAAAAGTGCTTCTTTTGCATATAAAAGTTTAGACATTTCGAATCTAAGAGGTGTTGTATAAAATAAAGCATGGATAAAATGTTATGCTGAAACTTTCTCATACAAAAACAATCAATCATTCTGAAAGCCACTTTCAACAATTGTTATTTACTCTACGGTTCTAGTGCAATAGGCATGTTAGAGAACTTAATTTATGTCAATTTGATTAACGGTATTTGGGACATGAAACCTGTTACTTTCATTTTATGGTGCATATTTATAAATTTTAATTTTTTATGGTTTTATAGAGCATATCAATTGCATATTTTGTACTTTTATAGTTGATATTCTGCAGTTCTATAGTGCACATAAACTGCTTATTATGCGTGCTTACTGTGCACATAAACTACATATTCTGCAATTTCATAATGTTTATAAATTGTATATTCCGTTGTAATATAGTGTGTAGAAACTATATATTCTGCGGTTTTATAGTGCATATAAATTGATAATTCTCCATTTTTACAATGCGTATAAATTGCATATTCTACATCTTTACAGTGCATATAAATTATGTCCTCTACGTGCTTAGAGTGCGTATAAACTGCATTTTGTAATTTTATAGTCCTTATAAATTGCATATTCCTTTGTTTTTGATGTGTAGAATATGCATATTCTGAGGTATTACAGTGCTTATAAATTACATATGCTGCATTTTTTTTTGGGGCGTATAAATTGCATATTCGTAGAAATTGCACATTCTGCAGTATTATAGTGTAAGTATATAAATTACATATTCTGCAGTTTCATAGTGCATATAAATTGCTAATTCTGCATTTTTATAGTGCGTATAAATTGCATATTCTGCGTTCTTACAGTGCACATTAATTGCCTTCTATACTTGCTTAGAAGCGGCCTTGGGCTAGAGGTTAGTGCGTTATATTTCTACACTAGAGTAGAAGTGTTTACACTTTCCGTGATTCGGAACCCACGTTAAGCTGTAGGTCCTCTATGTTTGTGGTACTCTAAACGCACAAGACAGGCAATACATTGACGTTGGTGGTCCATGTACATTGTTTGTGCTTGAATATCTATTTTGTGCAGTTTAATGGTACCTAGAGATTGCATATTTTTCGGTTTTATGGTACATATAACTTGCATATTCAGCAATTTCATAGTGCATATTAATTATATACTTTGCAGTTTTATAGTACGTAAAAATCACATACTCTGCCGGTTTATAGAACATATAAATTTCATATTTTATAGTTCCATAATACCTATAAATTGATAATTGTACAGTTGTTTTATAGTGAAAAGAAATTGCATACTCTACTTCCATACAGTGAACATAATGCTTGTGAATTGACGTTTAGCCATTTTACAGTTCATATAAATTGTTTGAGCTTATAATTTGCATACTGTGCAGTTATATAGTACGTAGAGATTACATATTTTGCTGTTTTGTCGTACATATAAGCTGCATATTCAGCAATTTTATAGTGCTTATAAATTACATATTTTGGGGTTTTATAATGCGTAGAAATCGAATACTCTGCGGTTTTATAGAACATATAAATTGCATATTTTGTAGTTTCATAGTACCTATAAATTGTTTGTGCTTATAATTTGCATATTGTGCAATTACATAATACGCAGAAATCGCATACTCTACTGTTTCATAGAACATATAAATTACATATTTTTCCGTTTCATAGTGCCTATAAATTGCTAAGTCTGCAGTTGTTTTATAGTGAGAAGAAATTGCGTATTTTACAGTTTCGTAGTGCCTATAAATTTCTAATTTTGCAGTTGTTTTGCAGTGCATATAAATTGCATATTGCGCGTCCTTACACTGCACTTAAAGTGAATATTTTGTCGTTTTGTAATACTTGTGAATTGGCGTTTAACCATTTTATAGTGCACATAATCTTTTTTTAATTATAATTTGCATACTGTGCAGTTATATAGTACGTAGTGTAGTAGTATAGTATAGTGCTTATAAATTACATATTTTGTAGTTTTATAGTATGTAGAAATCGCATACTCGGCGGTTTTATAAAACATAAATTGCATATGTTGTAGTTTCGTACTGCCTATAAATTGCTAGTTCTGCAGTTGTTATATAGTGCCTATACATTGCATATTCTTCGTCCTTATAGTGCACATAAAGTGAATATTCTGCCGTTCTGCAATGCCTATGAATCGACGTTTAGCCATTTTATAGTGCATATAAAGTGTTTGTACTTACAATTTGCATACTGTGCAGTTATATAGTACGCAGTGTAGTAGTATAGTACAGTTCTTATAAATTACATATTTTTCAGTTTTATAGTGCGTAGAAATCGCATGCTTCTGCGGTTTTATAAAACATAAATTTCATATTTTGCATTTCATAGCGCTTATAAATTGTTAATTCTGTAGAATTATAGTGGGTATGAATTGCATATTCTGCCTCTTTACAGTTCACATAAATTACATATTCTGCAGGTTTGCAATGCTTATTAATTGACGTTTAGTCGATTTACAGTGAATATAATTTGTTTGTGTTTATAATTTGCATACTGTGCAGTTATATAGTACGTAGTATAGTATAGTGCTTTTAAATTACATATTTTGCAGTTTTATAGTGCGTAGAAATCTCATACTCTGCAGTTTATAAAACATAAATTGCATATTTTGTAGTTTTGTACTGCCTATAAATTGCTAATTCTGCAGTTGTTGTATACTGCCTATACATTTCATATTCTTCATCCTTATAGTGCACATAAAGTGAATATTCTGCCGTTCTGCAATGCTTATGAATCGACGTTTAGCCATTTTATAGTGCATATAAATTGTTTGTGCTTATAATTTGCATACTGTGCAATTATTACAGTACGTAGTGTAGTAGTAAAGTACAGTTTTTATAAATTACATATTTTGCAGTTTTACAGTGCGTAGAAATCGCATGCTCTGCGGATTTATAAAACATAAACTGCATATTTTGCAGTTTCATAATGCCTATAAATGGTTAATTCTGTAGTTTTATAGTGGCTATAAATTTCCTATTCTGCCTCCTTACAGTTCATATAAATTGCATATTCTGCAGGTTTGCAATGCTTATGAATTGAGGTTTAGATGATTTGTAGTGAATATAATTTGTTTGTGCTTATAATTTGCATACTGTGCAGTTGTGCAAGGACGTAGAGATTGCATATTTTGCGGTTTATGGTACATGTAAATATCTTATTCTGCATTTTTATAGTGCACTTAACTGGCTAATTCTGCAGTTTTATAATGCATATAAATTGCGTATTCTCCGGTTTTGTAATCAATATAAACTGCATATTTTAAGAATTTGTAATGCTAATAGATTTCATATTTCATAGTGTTATAGTACACATTTTTTTGCGTTCAAGTGATGATGCTCAACAGAGTTAATGCGTATATTTAGATAATATTTAGATGTTACAACAAATTTTAAAACAATGACATAATGACATAAATATGTTTGTAAAAATATAAAATGGAAAAAATGGGAAGGTCCCAATGTGTGTTTCGCCCATTCTTACCCTTGCACACGCCACCTTTCTTAAAGGGTCCCCTAAATATAACATTCGAATCTAGAGGGTTATGTAACCAATACCCCAACACCTGCAGATAATCTCAAAAACAGAGAACGTGTTCAAAAATTCAATATCCTAAAATTATACAAACATTAAAACCCGGTGGTAAAATGTATACTTTGGGAGCCCCTATCCGTGAGGTGTCTTCGGCGATAAAATTACAGGGCGTCAATTTCAGGGTGCAATTTAGGAAAAGCCTGCTCATTTCGGCTAAATTTAAGCGACCCCTTCCTATTCCGACCTCGCTATTTAGTTTAATTCGATAGGATATACTTAGTTAATTTTAATTAGAATTATTTTTGTGCGGCGGAACCCTTTATGAAATTAATATTTGGTTTGTTAACAGTGGGCTGTTTTAATGCTAAAGAAAGGAGGAAGTTCGACTATACTTTTAGCACTTACTAATTTGAAAGATAGAGTTTTACGCACGATACCGCAATAAATAAATTGTGCAATAAAATTGCATCAAAAATTATTTGTGAAAGTATGGCGGCGTTTCTTGCACACGGTTATTATAATAATGAGCTTAAAATATACTATTTAAGGTTGGTTTCTGGCACGTGTACAATAAAAATATATGTCGACAATCACTCGTAGGGCGCGTTGGTATATTTTGATTTATCGAAATTTCGAAAGGTTCGTTACGGTTCCTTTACTAATTACTACAATTTCATAACAAACACGGCTTTTCTAGTTCTTAAATACAATTAAAAATAATTGTTTTGTTTTAAACTCAGCTTGCAATCAAAAAGCAATTAAACACGTACCTTAAAATATGGAGTTGCTTAACGATTTCGACAATTGTTGCAAAATTGTGTAAATTATTACATTTTTGAGGAAAGTAACACAAAATTGACGTTTTTAAAACAATCAGACATAAATCAAAGTCTTGCATGAAGTTGTTTGTTAAATGTCAGTTTCCATTCTAACATGTTACGCAAATTGTTCTATTTTCTTTCTTTTGGTTGCGTTTCAATACGGTTGAAAGATATGGCAAAATTTGAAATAGCTAGTCGTGGACGTTGTGTTCGCAAACACGTTTAAATCACATGTAATTCAACTTCATAAATACTAAATTTTTTGCAAATATACATTAAATATTTATATGTATATTGTTATGTTCTTCGTTGGATAGGTGCTATTATTTAAATAAATAAATAAGTAAATAAATTTTCATATATAAACCACATGCTGTATTTTGGCCCCACGTTAATGTGCCAGAAATTATTGCTGTGGAACAAACCCACCAATATTGATAAATAAATGATTGCAACTATAAACTGTTATTATTCTTAAACTACGTTGATGCCCCAATAGTAAAATAACCCCAATAAAGATAATTTGCTTTCCATTCATTAAGTTACCTTTAAAATTGCTCTTATAAGTTGTTGTACAAACAGGACGATCTCCACAAAAATCATTTGGCTCTTTCTCAGGGTTATGCTGTAATTCAAAATTCGACCCGTTTGTTTTTAAAAACTTTCAACTACAATGCCAAGGTATACAGAATTGAAGCATGAATTATGAATTACGTTACAGCCGAATGTAAAATCAAAAAAATTTGCCATTTATCTTACACTTAATAATAACCAACCAAATATCAACGTCCAATGAAACAAATTAGCAATATTTAATAAATAACAACCCACTTTCAAAATTGACCCACTTGTACACATTACTACTTGCTTATTTTCTTTCAAAGTTGACTTCAAAAATAGTTGAACGCCCACCTGTTGCTGGAATATTTCTTTGTGGAAACTCTTGAAAATCAGGAACTTCGTCGGCGTTTTCCGCACCGGTAAGTAGCAAATTTAAAAATTTTTCTGTACACCTTGTTTAATGCATGTAGATAGGGATGTTCCTGAAAATTGTTTAATTCTTAAAACGTAACACTTATAAAAAACATAACCTCCAACTTATAAAATCATTGACAGTAAATGTTTTTATTACACAATGTTTAATACAGCAGACGCTCGATAACGTGAAATAATTCAGAGCCGAGTTGTTGACATTATTGAAATGTTTACATTAGCGAGCGTGATTTTTTAATCAGCAATTTATTAATAGAAACGTTTAATAACACAATTAATATTTTTTTGCTAATGTCACTCCCGCACCTAGTGCAACCTCGTCTATGATTTTCACTTTGTCACTCAATCTTAAACACTTTCCTTTATTGGATGTGGATGTCATAGTCGTAGTGCATAAACGCATGCAATATGGCTGGCTTAAGTTTAACAACGACTAAAATGAAATCAGCGCTGTTTCTACAAATAATTACCTGAGGGTCACGTACGTACATCATAAAAACAATAAAAAACGAAGTGTTTACGTTATTGAGCTGTACAGGTTGTTTACGTTATCGGGCGTTCCATTTGATCCTATAGTAAGAATTATGTGTTTACGTTAGCGCGATGTTTCCATTATCGGGTGTTTGCGTTATCGAGCGTCTGCTGTAATAAGTTCTGTTGATTTAAAATATTAAAAAGTATTAAACTTTGCTTTAGCTCGTAGATATTGTGACGTTTCGAAGTTCGTCAACATTTAGAAAACGTCAATCGAAGCAAAGAATAATAAACGAAAAAAAAATTGAAAGCTTGATTCTGAAGAAGCCCAATTCGAATCTTGAATTAATGTTTCTGAAGGAAAATTCACTTTTTTAGCTGCAGGTAAGTGTAAAAAATAGAGCCGGTTAACACATGACGTTTAACAACTTAATTTATTTCGACTGATTACATAATTGCGAAGATTACCAATTTTTAAATTGAATAGCGGGGCGAACGTCTGTTTAGCTTGAGATTTACATGGCTACTGGACTAGCAAATGTACACAAACTTCAACTTTTTTGAGCCGGTTGCTAGAAAACCGAAACAATACTTGATTTTTGTATGCCAGTCGCTTAGCACCACAACCATACAAACAAATTAACATAAAGTGCCACCTGATTTTTTTTCAGCTAATTAGAAAATAGGACATAATTACAAATTTTAATTAAATCTAAATTACACAACTAATTCTTCTACATTTAAAAAAAAACACAAAATGTGAATTCACTATAAAATTCGCAATAATAATTCATATATTCTGGTGCGTTACTTGGATATAATTCACTTTAAAATAAGAAAACTAATATTTTTCTTTATTAAAATTTCCCATTTCTGCTAAATTAAATTAAATAGATTTTTAAAATCATTGAAATGTACTCTCAACACAATCTCAAACAAAACAGATTTATGAAAATTACACCAGAAAAGTCCAAATTCTCACAAAACACATATGTATTTGGTTACATATGCCGAAAACATACTACAAAATTCCTAAAATTAGTTTGTTTGCAGAAAAGGTAATACAAATAGGAATGGCGAAAGCTTCCAACTCCTTCTATATTATAAATGCAAATCCACAACTTTTGAAAATTTAACATCAAATAGCACCGCAACACAAAAATACCCAAAGTAAATGACCAAAATAAGAGAAAATCTGTCCTATGCATAAAATAGTTTAAATAGAGATTCTAAGCTTAATTAAATAAATTAGGAATAAGAGAACACAGCAATATGTATAAAGGATGGGCAGCTAAGTTGTCGCCTCTTAAAAGTGGTTGTCGCAACCCAACGTACATATAGTATAGCAACCAGTTGGTTAGTAAGTTTAATGTGCTATTATGACTGGAAATTTTCGACCGATATTTTTCTGTAGCCTGTAAACATTTGTGCTATTTGACGAAAGTGTTACTGTATTAGTAGCCCATATTCAAAAATAAGAGAAAAATCAACGGAGAAAATATCCAGGAAAATAATATACATATTGGAATTCTATGCTATGTTTAAAAATTCTTATGCTATTTTATAGAGCAAACATTTTACAGCAACAATGTAGACCACAACCGTTTATTGACAAACGTACCTTAGATTTATTATACAACGTCTAATGAAATTAAAACTCGATAAAATCCCTACCAGTCTAAAATGATGTGGATTCCTTGAACCTTGAAATCGCTTCAACATTAGTTTTATCCAACTACTGTATTTAACTTTGTTGTTTAATATAGTATTATAATATAAACACAAATAAACAAAAAAGTAAATAAATACTTATTTCACAATACCAGCCGCTACTGATAAACAATTATTTACAGGGTGTCCCTAAATAATTGGAGAAACATAGCTGGCTGTTCATTTTTATGTGCTATTATGGCTAGAAATTGAGATTGAATGAGATTGTTCTGTACCCATAATCATTTTTATATTATTTGGTAGAAGAGTTATTTTACTGGTAGACCAAACAAAGATAAGAGAAACACAACGAAAAAAATATCCAGGAAAATAACATCCATATTTGGCTTCTAAATTATGCATAAGAATTAATTTACTTATCTGTTGATATTGATTTTAGTTTATGAGCAATGATACATTAAACTTGATATTATCAAAAATCACCCAATGAGAAAATATTTCTGTAGAGCCTTACAACCATACTTAAACTTAAATTCTTGGAGCTGTTTTCGAGAAAGACTTTACTGAAATTTTGTATACCATTTTTGCAATTTATAAATTTTCTATTTTGTGGAAATAAACTTTAAAAATGGGAGACTGACACTTCGGTTTTTGCGTAAATAGGTATTAAAATCAAACCTAGAAGCACATTAACCGTGTATTCTTTTGGTGGTACACAAATAATTTGAGAAATATGATTTAAAAAGATCTTTATACGCTCTTTTTTGGCAAAAAGACCTAAAATACTACAGTTTGCGAATTAGTGTTTGGGAAGAAACGATACCAGAAATTGTTAACTACGCTTTCATTGCTGTTATTTACTTTTAGATAACAGCTATGAAGATTTGTTTAATTTGATGAAGAATGTTAAAACTCAGAACTGAACTGAATTTTATTCCAGGATCTTTTTCCTATAGTTTTCTTTATATGCCTATGTTTTCAGTTGATTTTTTCATTGGTTCTTTATAACAGTCTGTTCTGGTCTGTCCAAACGTCAATATAAATTTTAAAAAATGTGGAATTTCTTGTCAACTTCTACGGAAAAAGAATTTGGCCTTACAAAAAGAAAAATGGCGTATTAAACAAGTTGCAAATCATTTTAAATCTAAATATTATTTTTGTTTACAAGGGAATCGGAAGCAAACTTTATTGTAACAGAACTACTGGTTTTGGACGTCAGGAAAACACGATGAAAACAGAGAATTCGTTCTTAATTTTTACAATCATACGAGGGTGGTTCTTCATTTATTGTCCCTGATAAAGAAACAAATGACTTAAACAATTGAAACAACTCTATTTCTCAAAAGAATCCCCTAAAAGTTTAACACACTTCGTATAACGATGATTTAGAACTTTTTACTGAACTGCATACCACAATGAGTTCCCCGAAGATGTTCTTTGAATTTGGGGAACAGGTGAAAGTCACTGGGGGGGCAGATCTGGCGAATATGGGGGTTGTTCTAGCATTTTAAAATCCATCATTGTGCCACACAATTACAGATCTTGTGAGCGGGAGCGTTGTCTTGCTGGAATAGGACGGTGTGTTTCAATTTTCCACGCCTTCTTTGCTTTATAGCCTTACGAACGTATAAGTTTTGCTTAACAGTGTCCTGATATTGTGTGACCACGTGGTAAATAATCAACAAGAAAAACTCCGTCAGAATCCCAAGACTCTGTTGCCATTATCTTTCCTGCCGATTAAGTCACAAGGAACTTTCGTTGGGGCGGGAACCACGATGCCACTATTCCATACTCTGACGTTTTGACTCTGGATTAAAGTGATGAACCCAGATTTCATCTACAGTTACAAATGTTTCCAAAAATCCCGGTTCGCTTCTGATCGGGTGACATTTTCGGAATCCATCGTGCGCAGACTTTTTTTAGACTCAATTCGTCGTGCAAAATGTTCTCTTCTATCGAAGAAGTCACTCAGTACCGTATCATGGACTAAATCAATATTTTTTTGAGTGACAGCAGTTTTTGGTAGTCTAGCACCTGGTGCAAGTTGACAGCACTACCTTCCGAAATTGAAATCCTGGCAGCAAATCATAGTTACTTGATATGACCCAACACTCCCGACATATCGTTATAAATTTCCTTCTTAAAAATGTATTTTATCTCAGCACTAGTTTCGAGTTTTCCATTTCAACAACATCACCACCACCTCAGTAATATTAAATGTATAACTTTTATATACGAGAAGATAGGCACCTGCAACTTGGCATATATTAATGTCAACAGCTGACGTTTCTAGGAAAAAATTGTTCATTTGTCGGTCAATGCCTTCTATATTAGAGACAATAATTGATGAAGTATCCTCGTAAATGCCAAAAAGATATAGGGGTACCTAATATCTAAACTCTCATTTGAAAAGAACTATCTCATATTATTTTAAATAATAACCCATTACACAGTGATTTTTTAATACTTAATTTTGGTATCACTGAACAGTTTAAATTCTGTAAATTTGACCTACTCCATAAAGTTCAACCATTTTTGGTCCCAATATTACACTATCTGTTCTTCTTACTACAACTACTGTCATTCGCTTTTGAGGTTGACTTGCTTGTTTATGAACGTCTGTAAATCGTGGAGTAGCAATTGTCAAGTTAAGGATGACAAAATGTTTATTTAATTACTTACTTATTTATTTCCGCTATTATGGCTAATTCAGAAACACCGCAGTTCGTATTAAACCAGCGGGAAAGTATTTTATAATTTCACACTCATCTGCTTCTCTGTTCTAGTGTACGTTGCATTACGTAAATGGATATAAAATACTCAAAATTGACAATAAACTCACACCAATTAATGTTTGGATCACACATGACAAGAAAGTTTAAAACATTTCAAAATTGAGCCGCCATTGCGACTTATGAGTAAAGTCAACCCTGACTAATTTAATCGTAAATATATGCTTCTACGGTTACACGCAACCATAAAACCTCAACGTTTCAATGGCTAAAACAGTGCTCGTAGCTAATTAATGTTAATTAGAAAACTAATTCAATAAGAGTTACATTATAGTACGATTTCGCTACAAAAGGGGGCAGTAACAACCCAACATCGTTCAAATTCTATTCTTGGCTCCTCCACCATTTTTTACAATTGTTCGGTTTCCTAATTAGAACTATAAAAATCAACTTAATTCTAAAACAAAACCATAAAACCATTAAATTTGAAGGACTGCGAAAATTCATTAGTCCGAAATGATACTTTTTATAGTTACTCCCATCAATATAACACTAATGGTACAACGTATCTATAATAAGCAATTATTGTATCAAAGATCAATGCCTAAATTAGTTTTGATAATCGCCAATAAATCCAGCATCTCTGGACCATCGCGGCGGTCTGTTTGAGCTGGCTGCAGGGGGGCAAAGGGGCACCGGGGCTCGCGCGGCGGTGCCTTTGTGAATCCTTATACGGTAACTAATTACCGCGGTTGCCGCCAACCGACACAATAAGAAGACAGCTCATTGAGTGGCCTGTTCACTGCAACTCCTTACGAAAATACAAACTTAAAGTATCGATTTTATCAACTTTACAGCAAATCTGCAAAAGAATCATTAAGATAGTGTACAACACTTATTTTACAAATTGATGGAGTCACTACTAACTAAAGCATATATTACATGTTACTGGTTAAGCAAACAACAAACATAATATGAATCAAACTTTAATACAACTAAAATTTTTGACGTAAGCCCTCCACGAATTTGCTGTTTAAAATTTAATGGTTAACCAAACTTAAAAATGAATTCTATTAATCCAATCTTAGCATCCGTCCTAAACGTTACGTTACGCTAACATTTTTGATTAATGAAGGGTGAACAAGCCTGATTTTCTACAAGGTGTCGGCATTTGTTTCAAGCGATTCACTTATTGGGTGGGCAGAGGGCAGTCGCATCGATAAAAAACACCATCGAGAACACCTGAATGGCGTTGCTATGTAGGAAGCCATGTTAGGTGTGATTCTTTTGTTTCTGGGTGGTAAACAAAGACGGGATTACGGTAAATGGAGCAAAGAAAGAAAAAGAAGGGGCATCGTGGGTGTTTGACGTGTATAATTGAGGATTTGATAGACAGTTTTGGTTCTTGAAACGGGCCTTCCAGCGATTTCTTTTTTACGTGTTACGGCCTCATTCGCTAACTTGACGGATTCCTTGCATACTCGAAGGTTTTTTTGGTTCGGCTTTTACAAAAAAAGGAATTACTTTAGATTCTACCTGGTAATTTTGATGATAGAAGTTAAATAGCGTGTTCGAACTTTTTTGCCATTTCAAAATTTGAAATATGACCGTATTGTAACTGTACAAAATTTGGGATAGCAGAGAAATGTTTATATTTTTGTTTTAGAATGTAATAAAGATTACTAAACTATTTATGAATAAACTAATGTGACCGCACGCTGTTATAATTAAATTTCAAATAGAAGTTAATCAAATTTATATTCTATTTAAAACCCATAAAGCGCCCTCTGTACGTCGATAGCTGAAACAGCACTCTAAATTTACTGCAGAAAATGAATAGATGTTACCGTCCTGTTTTATTACTGCAATAACCACCTGTTACGTCCTTAATAATTAGTTCAGTGTTTCAGCCATAGAGGGCAACATATTAATAGTCTGCATAAACAATTCTTTATGAAAGGAAAATTATATTAAATTAATTTGGGGGAGTGCAATGTTAAATCTTCTGCAGAGTAACATTATGATTGCCTTATTGGTCTTGAACAGACGCTTATATAACATTCTTATCACCAGAAGTGTATAGAGTAGAATAAAATGTTTTTGGTTTAGTTTTTAGTATGTACACGTTCTCAAATATAGATATCTTCTTATTTTGAAAACATACTCGAAAACGTAAATCGATATTAATAGAATTATGCAAGTTTGAAACGGATTATGCTGACAACACAAGTTAATAATTGGATATAGTAATAGGTGGTAAAGTTCCGCACAAAATTAACAATTTTATTATTTAATGTTTTTTGGGCAAACTGCAACACGTCAATTTTGTAATTAAAAAGGCACGTCCGTACCTTTATTTCTACTCTATGACATCATCGATTTTTTTTAAATGGCCACTCTATTTTTTCCTCCTTATTTTGATAAAACACCTCACCAGTTAAATTGTAATACAAAATAATCGGCACCTAAAATAACAAATTCTTTGAGAGAGAGAAAAATTTGAGAAAAATCACATGAACATTTCAGAATTTATTTTATTGGAAATAAGAACAATATATGAAAAAAATACCCAACGGAAATTTTTACATTGTCTACCATTAACCAGTTGGCCTTGGCCAACACGTGTGTAAACACTTTGTATCACACGCCTAATAATTTCCGGCTTGATACTTTCCATTTCTAAAAGAAAACGCCTTAATCGCCTGCTAATGTAAACTCGCGAATTTACATAACCACAGAGAAAGAAAGGCGAGGGCCGTTTGAGTGGCCTACGCGATCACTTGACTTAACACCGCTACTGTTCTTTCTAAGGAGTCATGTGAAATCGCCAAACAATTTAGAAGATTTAACCCGAGAACGCCTAGGGGTGCCAAACGGCACCGTTAGGTATCCATTTACTTTTAGAGACGTAAAACCCAAAAATAAAAACATGCTAAACAGATGTCCACGCAAAGGTGCGTTTGGGACACGGTTGCAACTATTTGCACTTCAGATGTTTTGCATTCGTTGTTGAAAGCGGTGTAATCAGTGAGACGATAAAAGTGAATTTACCGAACACAAAATGGATATACGCTGGGTGAAAGTTTATTTATTATTATTTATTCTGATTGCTGTAAATAGCATAATGACCGCGTATTTCTAATGCCATAAGGTAGTGAAAACATGTAAAAAATTCAATTGTGTGACTTTTGTTGTAATTTATTGTTTATGTCAAAAACAATACGGTGGGTGCCGTTTGGCACCGCTAGGCGCATACCTTAGCTTTCATAGTTTTTGTGATATTTAGTGATCTAACGTTAGAGGAAGCTCTTGCGATGATAGAAGAGGACGATCTTGAAACTAATGAAATTTATATTGAACCCCCTGAAGCCGCAGTTGTCTCTGATGAAGATTCAGGCGATGAGGACGAAGGTGGATTGGCAGATAATTTGTCAGGGAGACAATTGAGGGCTCGTGCTGA
>JABXWE010006144.1:0-11783 GCA_014611495.1 Limonius californicus | reverse complement strand
TTCGCCAATATCGCTAAAAACGAATACCTAATACAACACCCGAAAAAAGAACAAGGTATTATCCTCAACGCCGTAGAAGGAATACAAATAAACGAATATATATACGCCATATGAAATCTAGTAGAACCGAAGAATATCATAGCTGCCTCAAGATTATCAAATCAGAGAATTTGTATATACCTAATAAGTAAAAAGATAGTGGATGATTTGCTGGATAAAGTTAGTAATATTAAAATAAATGAGCACGAAGTTAGTATACGGCGACTCATAACCCCGTCGAAAAAAATAGTACTATCAAATGTGAGTCCAACCATTCCCAATTATATAATTGAAAAAGAACTGACAAAAATAGGACTAAAGATGACCTCACCTATATACTTCATACGAATGGGACTCCAGACGCCAGAATATTCCCACATAATAAGCTTTAGGCGATACACGTACATAATCCCTAATAACCAAGAATTAATACCTGAAACAATTCTAATTGAATACGATGGAGACGAATATCGAATATATATACAATCCGACTTAGTTAAATGTTACAGGTGCCATAAATTAGGACATACAGCTACAAAATGCGCCTCTACTCTCGAAAATATACAAGTAATCGTTGAAAGCAAAGAGAACCCCACAGAACTACAAACAAGTACCACGCCTGTTACAGAAAAAATTGATACAGGTAAAATCGATGCAAACCAGAAAAAAGAGGAACCACATAAAAAACGTCCTCTAGCAGATACTAGTGCCGAAACAATAAATATACAGACATCGGAAGAAGAAGATCATCACAAAACAGAAACAACTAAAAAACATACAAAAAAAAAGAAACGGAAAAACAAGGAGGACAAAATTGAAACTATAGAAGAATTATTAAAACCATTAGAAACTATACTACAGAACCAAGAAAATACGTACCAAATAACATACCACCAACTCATAACGTTTATAAAAGAAGTTCAGACAGCCAGGAATCCTCTAACATGTGCAAGGAAGCACTTCGAAAATGTTGAAAACTTACTGGTAACTTTAAAAGATATATATCCCTCACTGACTCACAGGAGGTTAAAATATAGAATTACTCGAATAATCTCCAATATCAAAAAAGAAATGAGACGAGAAAATGATCCGGACGAGTTATCAGAAACAAACACAACTCAGGGGGAGGATAGCTTGACAATGGAATAAAAATGGCTGCTACAATACAAAATAACTTTAAAATAGTACAATATAACTGCAATGGGTTTTATAAAAGATACAACGAAATACAAATTATGGTTCTTGAACTGCAGCCCAAAGTAATATGCCTACAGGAAACACACATGAAAAATAAAAAAAACCAACACTTAAAAACTTTAAAACATACAACAAAAATCGACAAATAGAAGATGGATGGGGAGGAGTATCTATTTTAACAAACATATCTATACCTACAGAAGAACTAAAAATAAATTCTCAATTAGAAGTAATCGCGGTTCAAATACAGATGCCACAAAAAATTACACTATGTAATATCTATATACCTCAAAGTCATAGTTTAGAATTGGACGAAATGGAAAATATAGCAAGACAGCTACCAAAGCCCTACTTATTGGCTGGAGATTTTAATGCCCACAACACTATGTGGGGGGCAAAATATACAAATTCAAGAGGAAATCTCATAGGAAAAGTTATAGATAATAACGATCTAACACTATTAAATGATGGTAGACCAACCCATTTCGATACTAAATCCAATAACTTCACAGCAATCGATCTCTCCCCTTGTACATCCAAAATTAGATCAGAATTAACATGGCAACCGGGTACAGATCTATACGGTAGTGATCATTTCCCTATAATAATTGAAATAGGAGGATATAACCAAAAAAATGAAATAACTAAACCAAAATGGCTCATTGCTAAAGCGGATTGGGCGAAATTTCAAGAAATAATGAACCAACATAAATTTACAACCAGTAAAAAATGCAATATCAATTTACGCACGAAAATATTAACCGAAAGCATCATCAAAGCATCCAAGGAAGCAATACCCATTAAACAACATACCATAATGCAAAAGCATAGGGTACCATGGTGGAACGAAACATGTAAAGCAGCGATATTAAGAAAGAAAACAGCATTCAACAAATATTGGAAAATTAGAACAATTGAAAACTTAGTTAACTTCAAGAAGGAAAGGGCCTTAACCAGACAGATAGTAAATAAAGCAAAGCAAGACTCATGGGAACGCTACGTTTCTTCTATAAATGAACAACCGATCTAAAACAGGTATGGAGTAAAATAAACAAAATAAAAGGTAAACATAAACACTTTCAAATTTCTGTACTAATTGAAAATAATCAAACAATTACCGTAAAAGAAGAAATATTAGAATGTCTAAGCATATCTTATGCACGCTCCTCAAGTACACAAATCTACCAAGAAAACTTCAAGAAATATAAAACAAAGATAGAAGAAGAAGAAATAAATGTCCATTCACAGAATACAAATTACTACAACGACGATTTTACATATAAGGAACTAGAGGACGCTCTAAATAACAGTAGCGGATCATCACCAGGACCTGATCTAGTACACTATGAAATGCTTAAAAATTTACCGAAACTAGTTAAAAATGAAATTTTAGAATTATATAATACCATCTGGAAACAAAATGTTTTTCCAAACTGTTGGAGAGAATCGGAAGTAGTCCCCATCCTTAAACCCTATAAAGATAAAACCCGACCCCAAAATTATAGACCAATACATTTAACAAACACCATGTGTAAAATACTAGAAAAGATGGTAAAGAAAAGATTAATGTGGATCCTGGAAAAAAACAATAAAATAACTAAGGAACAGAGCGGTTTCAGAACAGAACGATCTACGCTGGATAACATAGCAAAATTGGAAGCAGAAATTAAAAACGCCTTTATCAATAAAGAAGAAATCACAGCGGTATTATTAGATATGGAAAAGGCTTTTGACATGACTTGGAAACACAAAGTTGTAAGACAACTAGTAGAATGGGGCATCCAAGGAAGGATAGTGCATTTTATTAAAAACTTCCTGACAGGGAGGGTTTTTCAGGTCAGACTGGGAAACACAACGTCTACGAAGAGGATACAAGAAAATGGGCTACCCCAAGGTTCTGTATTAAGCACAACCCTTTTTTTAGTAGCTATAAACGACTTAGTAAATAGCATTAAAAGCCCAGTAAAGTCGTTACTGTATGCGGACGATATTATAATATATTGTATAAACACGGACCCTCACGATAGTCAGAAGCAACTTCAAAAAACTTTAAACCAGCTTGAAACGTGGAGTGAAAAAAATGGCCTACTTTTCTCTACAGAAAAAACTAAGTGTATAAAATTCACAAAGAAGTACAAACCGGAGTATCCAACACTGAAAATGAATGGGAAAAAACTAAAATATGTAGAAGAAATCGCATACCTGGGGATTTACTTTGATAGGAAATTAACATGGACTAGCCATATTAAAAAACTTAAAGACAAATGTCAAAAAGCTCTGGATCTTTTAAAATCAGTGAGTCACCACCAATGGGGTATTAAAATTGATACGCTTATAACTCTCTTTAATGGGCTAATTAGATCAAAATTAGAATATGCAAACTTCATATATGATGAGGCAAACTCAAACGTTGTCAAAATTATTGATGCTATCTATAACCAGGGTCTCAGAATAATCACAAGAGCATCTAGAACAAGCCCAACTCAAAGTTTGTACTGCGAAACAGGACAACTTCCCCCAATATTTAGAAGACAACAAAACTTACTAAATTACACGCTCTCCGTTGCTCACAATGCCAACCACATAAATTATGCAGAAGTAAACAATCCAATATACCAAAATAAATTCCAAACAACTCCTAAACTATCGCCACCCTACACAATCCGCGCCAAAAAACTCAGAGAGCAAATGAAAATAGACCTGCAACATCTTCAACTATACGATTACCACTTTCCTCCCTGGAAGATATCCTTTCCCCAGTGTGATCTACAGCTTGCAAAATTTACTAAAGAATCAACTCCCCACTATGTATATAAAGCCCACTTAAACCAAATTCTCGAACAACATCCGGACTACAAACGTGTATATACAGACGGTTCGAAAATAAACAGTAGTACTGCTTGTGCTTTTTTATATAACACTTTCTCGAGTAGCTTTAAATTAAGTGACCTCACCTCGGTCTATGTGGCAGAACTTTACGCAATAAAAGAATCATTAGTGCACGTGGTAAATCATAATTGTGGAAATACGTTAGTTCTAACAGACTCCAAAAGTGCAATACAGGCCATAATGAAGCCATACAGTAAGAACCCATTAGTAAGAAATATTCAAGACATAACAACTCAATTAAAAGAAGAAAATAAATCAATAAAAATAATATGGATTCCATCACACCTAGGCATAAAAGAAAACGAATCTGTTGATCTCATGGCAAAACAAGCAACCAAAAAATTAAAGATGGATTGTAGTAAAATTGTAAAAGCCGACATAAAAAACTATCAAAAAACAATGTTACAACAGAAATGGAATAAAGACTGGAAAGAAATCAAACACAACAAACTTCGAATAATAAAAGAATCAACCGAGAAATGGACACCCAGGAGTAAGCTATTAAGAAGTGAAGAAATAATACTAAGAAGATTACGGATAGGACATACAAAAATAACACACCAACACATTTTCAAACGAGAGCCTCCACCAATCTGCGGGACGTGCAATAGCCAACTGACAGTTATACATATTTTGTGTGAATGTAAAAAGTATAACCTACAAAGAAACAAAATACTACAGAGTGATCAGATAGGAAGCGTATTAGAAAACAGTGCAGAAGCCATAAGCAGACTATTAAACTTTATCAAACAAACAGGGCTATGGAATTTGATATGAAATAAACACCTACAATTCTAAAGTGTCAAAAACCAATGTAGTTAGGGCACTATTTAAAATAAAGTACTATAAAAAAAAAAAAATTCCGCCGCTTTACCATTGAGAGATGTGGCAAACCATCTCCATACACTGCATACAATTTTACACTTAAATACACAAAATCAGCTTACATTATCTCTAGTTGACAATTGCGCTGATAGTACCATTGACAAATCAATTTCATCTATGAATTTTAGGGAAAATGAGTATTCAAGTCCTCAAAAAACGAACATAATCGTGACTACAATAGCCGCGATCGTTATGGTTACCAGAGGCTTCCATCACGTTACGAGCGGCAGTAGAATCCTCAAGCTCCTGTCAAAAATCGATTACGGCAACCACAAAATTTTTTATGCATCTACCATTACAATTTTGGAAATCAAGCAAGAAATTGCAATGGTCCTTTTTGCCCATTTTCAAAAAACTAGGACCCGAGTCACAGAATTGTGCCACTGTTGCTTCGCAAATTTCCAAGGGCACTCTTTTAACTGTCCAAGATACTACTGGTACAGTTTTTTTAGTTGACATGGGTTCTTCATTTAGTTTATTGCCACTCCCATTTAAAAATTCGATTTTCGTCGAACACCCATTTCACTATTGGCCGTTAATAACACATTCATACCCACAGCAGGAACTATTCTACTAAATTTTAAATTCGGTTTCTTAAACGACCAAACTATCTCTTGGCAATTTATTTTGTCAGACATCAATATGCCGATTCTTGGCATGAATTTTTTGCAGCATTTCAATCACCTAATTGACCCGTCCGTAGGAAAGTTATATTTGCGACCTTCTGATAAACAAGTAACGATACTTGACTCAGAATCTTGCGCTTCGACGATCCTTCGTCAGTTTTCATCTACAATTAAACGCGATCTCCCTTCTTCTTCGGATTCTTCTGCTTTGTCTGGTGATTGTTATCTTCATGTTGAAGAGCTATTATCAAAACGTACGCTTAAGCCCGAAGCACCTCACTCACTCTCATCTCACGGTACCTTCAATGTTGTTTCTTCACCAACACCGCCTTCTTATTCACCTCCTCAATCACCAAAACCAAAACCTTCGTTAACCCCTCAAGCAGTTACTCCAACACTTAAGACTGCCAGTATTCAGGCATTACTAAATCAATTTCCCGACATTACCAACGATTTCAACATTAGCAATCCAATCTTACACAATACGTTCCACACGATTGAAACAGTAAGCCCTCCTATTTCAGTCAATCCCAGAAGGCTCAACCCTAATCTGTTGCATTTTCTTGAAGGTCACCTACAGGATATTTTAGATCAGGGAATCATCTAACCCTCCAGTAGTCCCAGGACAACTCCCATGCACATGGTGGCCAAACCTGACGGTTCTTGGCGGTTGGCCGGCGATTACAGAAGATTAAACGCTGTGACTGTTCCTGATTGCTTTCCCATTCCATTTCTACAAGGTTTCTCAGCAAAACTGGCTGGATCACGGGTCTTCAGTATGCTGGATCTGAAGAAAGCCTATTTTCAAATACCAATCCAGCCCGAGGACGCCCCGAAAACCGCCATCACCACTCCCTTAGGAGCTTACCAGTATTTAAGATTAAACTTTGGTTCGAGGAATGCTCCTGCTTCTTGGTCCAGGTTCATCTGCCAGACCCTTGCGAAGCTACGTTTCACATATTTCTATCTACACGATATATTAATTTTTAGCAAGAATGATGAGGAACACATCCACCATCTCACACTTGTATTTGAACGCTTGCAAACATTTAGGTTTCTCCTTAATTTAGATAAATACGTATTCGCAACCAATTTAATTTCTTGTTCCTTAATTAAAATTTTTAACTGGTCGCTTTTACATAATCTATAATGTAATTCACTTGCTATAACCATTGCCTTAGTTTTATTTGCATTCAGCTTCAATTTATTTAATCTTAGCCAGTCATTCACATCATTAAGTTCTTTGTTTATCATTTCAATGTTAGTTTTTAAATTCTTCCCTTCTATATAAATTATCGTATCATCTGCAAACACATGCAATTTACATTTATTAAGAGCTAATTCGATGTCATTTATATACAATATAAATAATAATGGTCCCAAGACACTACTTGTGGTACACCCAGATTTATACCCTTATCTAAAGAAATTATATCATTACATTTAACTCTTTGTTTCCTATCCATTAAATAATTTTCAATCCGTGATAAAACATGACCATCAACACCGTAATTATGCAGCTTTCGTAACCTCTCCTTGTCAATCGTTTCAAAGGCTCTTTTGAGATCCAGAAATAACTGCCATATTACTGTCTATCGTATTTTCCCATTTATTTAGTAGATACTGGAATGCAGTTTCACAACTGTATTCCTCCCTAAAACCTGACTGATTTTATTATGAAGCTTTCACAGGCCTTAGAGGCCCATCGCTTTTGGTGAGAGACAAGGCTAAGTTAGCTTGTACAATGCACAACAGGGCTCGACTCTACGGGTTACCGTGTTGGTGCGTAGCCATGCTTAATCTGCTGCCATGTAATGTATTTTTTTGTGCATATGAGCTTGTTACTCCTCTAATGCGACCGTAATTCGAGGAGTGCCATTAATTTGATCCCCAATGGCAAATGGAGACCGGGACCCAGTACCGACCAACCAGGGAATTAGAAAAATTTCCGACCCTGGAGAGATTCAAACCGGGAAGCGTTTGGACTATTACATCCAAAGCTTGGCTCTCTACCACTGAGTCATCCCCTCCCTAAAACCTGACTGATATTTAATTAAAATACTATTATCAATTATAAACTTTAACAGTTGTATATATACTGCTTTCTCTAACACCTTTTCAACTGCTGGCAACATATTTACAGATCTAAATCCATCAGCATTTTTAGTATTGCTCACTTTTCTAATAGGGATTATAGTAGATAGTTAAAGTTTTTTACTTATGACGCCTGTTTCCAATGAAGTGTTTACTATATTAATTAGTTTATTAGCAAGTTCATTATAATTTTCTTTTAGTAAAATCATATGCATTTCATCAGGGCTGCTTTTATTAGGCATTCCAAAAATTAGTTTTTGCAGTTCTTCAACAGATAATAATTTCAAATTTTCAATTTTCCTATCGCAACATTTAAAAGGAAAAATCTTTTGTACAGGTACAATAGTAGTAACTATTCTATTTGAACTATTAACATAAAAACCGTTAAATTCCTCTACTTTTGTTTTCAAAAATAATTTCTCCAAAATTTGCAGTATCGGACTTAGATATTAATGTTTTTAACGTTTTCCACATACGATTGGGATCATGTTTACAATCATCAATAGTCAGTCCATAATATGCTCTCTTTTTTTTCTTGGCTAACTGCACAGTTCTATTTCATAACAATTTATATCCTTCCCAATTCTGTCTATTTTTATTAATTAAGAATTTCTTATAACTTGAATCTCTGTTTTATTGCCTTTAGTATGTCAGCATTAAACCACTTATTGCAGTTTCCCGACCTTATTACTACTTCTTTTTTTGGTATTACATCATCTACTATTTGCGTAAACCTATTATAAAATTCATCATATTTTTCATCTACATCATCTACTCTAAAATTGAAATTAAAAGTTAGTGCATCTAATTGTTGCCTCAACAACTGCCTAGCATACTGTTTTGGTCTAACTACTATTGTATTGCACTTACGAGTTTCTACCATATTCAATCTTAATTATCTTATGATCGGTAATAAGAGTATCTAATACTGAACAGGTGAAATTTTTACTACTATGACTTATTACTAAATCAACAATAGTGCTACTTAACTTAGATCAGTTACACTACACGAGTGTACTCGTTAATTAATTGTTTACAACCACCATCATTTACTATTTGTTTAATGCGATTTGAATAACAAATGTCACTATTCCAATCAATATTAAAGTCTCCTGTAAATAGTAAGTGTCCTTTATAGTGGTCAATTAAATCAGCCAAGTGGTAGTTGTCAAAAAAATTAAGAAACTGTACATAGGAACCACTTAGTGAACGAAACATACAACCCAAGATGACAATTTCTTTATTAATTAACACTTCAATAACTGTGAACCAGTATTCTTGTGGCACTGCATGCTTTTCTCTAATCTTGAAATTAATACCAGATTTAGATCATTCTTTCTTCGGAGCTAACGAGTGCGAGAAAGAACTGATTTCCAATTAATTAGCAAGGAAGGGGAACAACGAAATTACAATTACAACACATTAGTTGCTGTAACATAGTATTTACATTTCTGTTTAAATGCATTCATTGTCTTCATTCTTATCCCGCTCATTCAATGACTGTATCGTTGCGTATTTGTAATTTATATATTAATGACAGCGTCATTTGTGTAAATTGTTTTCGTATCAAAGGCAACAGCGGCGTTTCAAGTGGAAAAGCCCCCCATTAAACTCACACAGCTATAACCCTTTCGTGCGGCATCCTTCTTAATTTTTAATTAGAAGGTCGAAAATGGGCGTAAACAAAATTGCAAGGAGCTCGCCAAAACTTAAATTCTGAGTCCAGAGGCACCTCCGTTGTTTATAAACAAAAACATAAATGGAAAATTCCATTTACTAGGTCGATAAAGGCAACAAAGAACAATTTATTCGTCAGATATCCTAGCTAACAACGCTGCAATTCAAAAGCGGTGCTGATTCCAAAAGCTCATGAATGGAACCGATATCAATTTATGTGCATCATAGCCCCCACAAGGGGGGAGGCTGACAGGGCTCTATCTTGGGGGGCCGGGGATTAAGGGGTTCCGGCGTGGCGGTGGATCATTTAAGTGAGGTGAACAGAAGACAAAAATATATCTTATTTAAGCAGATGGACAATACGTGTCTGTTTTGATACATTTAAAAAGAAAATTAATCGCACCTTTAGCACTGAACACAACTAAGACCTTAAAAAAAATTTCAGGTCTTATAAAGGTCTGCTGATGATAGTGGTTGGCACAAAATATTAGCAAGTATTGACAACAAGAACGTTGTTATACAGAGTAACGGAATGCTCCATGATGTCGAGATAAGACTTGTAAGAGACTTAGTGTAAGAAATGCAGCACTTACCTCCAGGGAAAGTGTTCAAGAAATCATAAAAGTTGCTGAAGCAGTACGAGAGCAATCCCAATTTCCCGTAAATCGAAACACTTCTGTAGAACCTGAATATGGTTTCAGAATTTCTGTAGTTTACCCAGTATTGGAATTTATTATAAATGTTTTATGGCCATGGTTTGAAGCAGCACATACCATATGTGAATTATTCTTCTTCTTCGTTCCTGTAGATCTTTAAGGAGCGTAGGGCGTCCGCTGGGGACATTGCGATGACATTGCCAACTTAGTAATAAGGTTGTCAGCCTTATACTAGCTTTCACTTCGTTTTACTTAGCTAAACAATCTTGTTTTACCTACCTTTCTTTCAAAGTTGAGTTAATAAACTTTAGCTGCACATCAATTCAACAAACATTTTCCAACTATTTTTTTTTTTGTATCCTTATCTTTACTTCACTTCATGTTATATTACATGCTTTACACTCGTTGATTATATTTCTTTTCCATGTTAAGACTGGTCTGCTGGCTTTTCTTTTCCCTCTAATACTACATTATAAGGCTTGTCTGTTTAGAGCTATAACCGGTTTCCGTAGAGTGCGTCTTATCCATCTCCGCCGACGTCTCCTTATTATGACTTCTACCATTTCAAGACCTACGATTTCCCATAATTCAAGTAGGGTAGAATGAGAGTTCCGGATCCATCTCCCACTACTGGACCTCCACCCCCACCACTTCTGGTTCATTGACGGTTATTGACCTTTAACCTGTCCTTCACTTTTTAACCTTGAACTTGTCATTGACCTTTGGCCTGTAATTCACCTTTAACCTTTGAGCTGCCATTCACCCTCCACCTTTTACTTTAATAATTTGAATTAGCAATGTGACGCTCTTTACTTATACTCGGCTTAACGGGGTCAATTGCACGTCTGCTTATTACGTGCAATTGCGGAGATTGCCTCGGGCGCCAGATTTGTTACGAAGTTTACTCTTCCGGAACAGCTTCGTAGTCCTGGGATGGATAACGAAGACCTGGGTAACTGCAGTTGAAGACGTCGGTATCCAGGGGTCTGTTTTATTTACCTGTAGTCTCGGGATCGGCCTAGAGACTATATTGTACTACGTCGTAGAATGACTAAAGCAAGAATGGTTTAATACATATATTGGATAAATTAAACAATACAGGGTCTTACATAAACAGGTATAGTGCAATAACATTCAATTTGGACAGTAGCAAATACAGTAGCAAAACGGAAACAAAACGGTAGCAAACACGGTAGCAAAACGGAAACAAAACGGTAGCAAACACGGTAGCAAATATGATAGCAATACAGTAGCAAATACGGTAGCAAACGGTAGCAGATATGATAACAATACGGTAGCAAACGGTAGCAAACGGTAGCAGATATGATAACAATACGGTAGCAAACGGTAGTAATACAATACCTCTGCGGGAGTCAGCACGGTATCAGGTACGGTCTTACTATGACAGTGAGAGACCAAAGAGATCGTATATCTTGGCACAATTCGGGTACAAACCCCGGTAGTGAACGGACAAGAATCACGGTGCTCTTTCTCTGGATAAAGGGATGTTACATGGGTGTAAGATACCGCCTCAGGACACACGCAGCGACGGTACTTCTGAAGGAGGGTTACTTGCGTCAGGACACACGCAGCCGCAAGGGAAAAATAAGGTACAGAAAACACCGCCTCAGGTCACACGCAGCGACGATGCTTCTGAAGGAGGGTTACTTGCGTCAGGGCACACGCAGCCGCAAGGGGAGAGAAGGAACAGAAAACACCG
>JABXWE010006143.1:0-35257 GCA_014611495.1 Limonius californicus | reverse complement strand
GGTCCTGCAGGGTCGTTAAAACCGATTCTCGATTCTAGAATCGAAATCCAATTCTAGAATCGAGAATCGAAATCCGATTCATCAAAACAGCGTAAGCAATTTTGTATTTGTTAGGAACATGAATAAAAAAATAATTAAAAACTGTTGATAATATATTTCAGATGCTACTACCAAATATGTAATACATATATTTATATTAGAAGATTCTCAAATCGTAAAATAAATACCGATTATAGGTTCGAAGACTTTCATAATATTCTGAAATTAAAAGACTAATCTCACTTCTCCTATCAATTTATTTTTCAATTCTAAAGATGTGAATTTGGAAACTATTTTCAATCCTGGAATCGCACACCATTCTTGTTTCAAGAGAAGACAAACGATTCTTGAGTTTAGAATTGCGAAACTATTCTAGATTCTAGAACCAAAAAACGATTATTGATTCTGGAATCGAGTATCGAAATCCGATTCTATAATCGAGAATCGAAATCCGATTCTATAATCGAGAATCGAAATCCGATTCTAGAATCGAGAATCGAAATACAATTTTAAAATCGAAAACCGAAATCCGATTCTAGAATCGAGAACCAATTCTTCTGGAACCGATTCTTTTCAGAATCGGGAATCGATTCTTCAAAATTTCCGATTCTTGGCAGCACTAATAAATATGTAAATAACATTCAATATAGTTTCCATCATAATCATCCGTATGAAATAATTAAAATGATATTTTGTTGCCTATAATATTAAGTTAAAAGTGAATATAATGTACCTTAGCGAGAAAGTAAGGAATTTCTGACTTTTTTAATAATTGTTGAGGTTATAACCTTGGTGTTTAAAACAATTTTGCTGATTCGTTGGCGAAAACAAGAAAATGTATTTTGGAAAATTTAAAAATACCGTTAAAGGTAGTTCCAGTTATTTAGATAATCATAAAATGTAACTAGGGCTTAGTTTAACCAGATACCACGCACATATTGACAACAGCTTAAAATGAGAAAAATAAAGTGTAAGATTCTTCTTGTTACAATTTTGCCACACCTTAAACACTCTAACTAGATATATTTAATACAGCAAGATATTTGCAACAACGTTCTAAGTTCCACAATACATTTTATAAAATAAGGCCCTATATTTTGGACTTGTTTAATTAATATTACTAAGATCAGGGTTTAATTATATAATACCGCAGTAGATTACTAAAGTTGAACCTAAACAAAGTATACATAAGTGCAGTTGAGTGGAAGGAAAATGGCCTTATCGTAGATGTAGACTAAACAAGGACAAATTAACATCGATTCAGAATGTAATGTTTACTAAACAAGCATTAAAGCCTGAACTGCCAAGAAATCTTAGGTTCCCTTAATTGTTAAGAGAAAGACTATGGCAAAAATATCTTTCGATTTGAATTAAGACACGGCGTTTTCGTAATATCAAATCTCTACTGAAAATTGTATGTTTAGAAATTTTGAAAAGCTGCCATCGTTTGGACTGTTGTATTCTCAGAATCTTAAACGTTTATGTCGAACCGTTTTTACAAGTAAACGTGCTTTAAAATCTGCACTTTAAAATTATCGTAACGGCCTTAATTTTGAAGCTAAGGAGTTCCACTAAAAGTTATTCGTTTAGCATTTCTGTATAGTATTATAACTACGTCATCTTTAAATCTAAAATATATAACTACTGAATTTAATATCTATGGTACTTGTAAATGAATTTAAATACTTTGAATATTAAATAGCAGCAGCACATTTAAAACAGCTCTGTTGCACAATAACCTCATTTGAAGTATTGATTTAAACATCAGCCCAACTATTAGTTTCAATAATTGTTATACTATAAATCGAATTTCCAGTTTATGATGTACTTTTTTGCTGTTCACAATTTAAAATTTTTCTCAGTTCCATCCCATCATATTTCATAACCCATATTTTGTAAGGGTGCAAATTAGTTGTTTTTTATATTTTTTATTTAACATTATCACACTCGGAATGTATTACCGGAGAGGAAATTTTTGTGATGCCTAACCGAAATACTTTCGACCACCAATTACCGGTACCGACATACGCACCAATTAGAATTAGTACAGAACCAACACTCTACGTAGGATTCAACCATTTACGCAATAGCAATCAGGCTGTAATGTTAGTTGGCTACCTATATCAAAATAATTAATTATTCAATACTTTAATTGTTTGTATTACGATTGAAAGTGAAATTTTCTAGACGTGGATTTACATTCATACAGATAATAATATAAGGAGCTAATCTATTTAGCAATTGCTTATTTGAGCAACGTACCATATGAAATTTTTTATATCACTAGGATTTCATAATCTGCAGAGAGATACTGGCCTTATTTACTTGTTTATCAACAATTTATTTATTGCGTAAAATTTCATGTTCATAGACCGAAAAATTGTTCTTTCTTTGGAAGGACTCTTCATATCATACTTACATATGTACATAATTTGACTCATAAGATAAATACCTTTAAACAAAGTCTTAGAATTAATTAGTAATTAAGCCACTTAGTGTTGTATTAAGAATGACAAAACGGTAGGACGATTTGGAGAGGAGACCACCAACGATAATGGAGAAAGACTAGTCGAAATATGCGAACTAAATGACCTCACGGTAACTAATGGGTTTTACCAACATAAGGAAATCCACAAATATACATGGATCCAAGAAGCACGCAAGCTAAAGTTCATAATAGATTACGTTATATCAAAAACCAGCTCTACAATTATAATAAAAGACGTTAGGGTAAAAAGAGGGGCCGAATGTGGAACGGATCATAGACTGTTAGTAGTTAACATGCAAGTCCCATGGTATAAGGTAAGGAAAACAACAAAAGATAAACAGGAAGAGAACGAGAAGGGGGAGTAAACGAGAACGAAAAATTGCCTAAACTAATAAACAAAGGAAAAAAGTTTGAAATACATCTGTTACAAGAAGAAATACCTTCCCCGATATTCTCCCACAGCTGCACGAACATTCGCCCTGCAATAGCCATATACAAAATGTATTTCTGCATATTCACCTACAGAAAAAAGCTCCATCATAACCACACTTAGAAAACAACAATAATTCAAGTTTGAAACACCTTCTACATAACAAATTAGCAATTGTTTGACTTATTTCCTATTATGACTTGAGGATTAGAAGGCAGCAGAGGATTTCTTTGAAAACAGGAATCCTCTGTAACTAGATAGCGGTTGGAAATAAGACATGGGTTTATTAACATTTTTGTTTAGTGTAGCATCCCTCATCACACCGTTAAGTTTGAACCATCTTTTGAGTCACCCTGTATATAAATACGTACAGGTGATTAGGCATAAAAAAGCGTTAAATGGCATTACGGTTAAAATGTTAAATGGGTAAAGATATCTGGTGCAATTAAACGACAACACTATTAGTCCATTCCAGGTTAACGTCTTTTTAGATTAATACCTTGTAACTGTTACGCTAACATTGCTTGTGATGAAACTGAAGATGACAGGAACTCTGATAGAGAACAATCTGTAGTAAATATCAGAGTAACGGTGTCTTGTGTTATACATACAAAGCTGATACAGAAAATTAGCGTTAAGAGGCACGAATTAACGAAAGTACAAAAGAACGTTTTATGAGTATCAAAAGGCAGTCTATTTTGTCCACCATAGACTTATATTACTAATATGTTTATATTTTCCATTTATACTTTATATATCATTATATTTCAGCTGTATTACATATATCCAGAAAATGTATCGAGGATGGAGTGTTTTCTGTTATGGTACAGGGTGGTCCACCGAAAATGAAACCACAACTCTCAGAAAAACCGTAAAACACGTCACGCCAATTTGCAAGGGGACATGTTATACAGCTATTTTCGTTCACTTCTCTTTCACCTCAAATTTGGGGTGATGTATACCTTCAAATTTTTAATGGCAAGGGGTATCAAAAGACATACCATTTGAATTGGGTTTACAGTAGTGTTTTATTTTTGGATTCTGAATATTAGTTCAGAAACGCAATCCAAAGTTTCAGGATAGTAAATGTTCAAAATGTGGTCGCACATTCTGAAGCATTTGTGGGGTGATTAAACGGCGGTTGTTGATTATACGTTGTCGTAAATGAGGTTGGGGTGCGCATATTTCACTCTTTAAATGAACTCGTAAAAGAAATGTAGCGGAGATAATCCTGGCTACCTTGCGGGCTATTCAATAGCGCATTTTCTTCCAATCCATTGACCTGGAAACCTTCTATCCAAATACAGTTGAATAACCAGTGCATAACGCAGAGGGTCTCTGTCCTGTTGGAATATCAAATTATCTTCGAGGTAATGTTGATTCTCTATAATATCAGTTATCACTGAATCAAAGTTGTCTTGTAACAAGTACATCATTCCAGTCAAATTACCAGGTAAGAAAAAACAACAAACGAGATCGCCAAAAACACAGCCCAAAAAATTAATTTTTCGGGGTGTTGTGTGGGTGTTTCGTGAAATATCCTCAGATTAGAATATGAGCAATAGCGACATGTTTGGCGATTGACTATACTATTTACAAATAAGGTGCATTCGTCGGAAAACAGAGGTTAAAAAGACAGTTTATTGGATTGTTTATATCCCGTTTACTTATAATCTTACAAAATCTTGTAGCAAATGAATCTTTTAGGGATAAAACTTGTGGTGGTTCCAAATATTGACTCTGATGATGATGATGATGATTTGAAAGCGCGAGATCTAGGACGCGGTTTTCCAAGCATCTCTATACACTTAGGCCACATTTGGCCTATTGTACACCCTAATTCAGAATTTTGCCTATCTGGGGTAATTCCAACTCCAGTAGTGATTTTTAACGTGTCACACATCGCAATGGCACGGGACCTACGGCTTTACTTCTTATCCGACAGAAGGCGCATTTTCAGATTTTTCCCCGCTAGAAAAATCTCGCCGACCTCAACCAGATTCGATCCCGCGTCCCTCGTATATAAAGGCAAACGCGCTAACCACTAGACCACCGAGGCCGGCAAAATACTGACTCTACTAATACCTGATACAGTAACCATTTGCCTTGTACTCAACGTGGGACCGACAACAACGCGGCCCGGAACCGCGGCTTCCGCCGCTTAAGTTTTTACTGGATTTTCAGCATTTCGCGTTTTTATTTGCGACCGACCCAGTAGCCCGACATTTTCTTACTAACTCTCAAGGCGTACTGGCGATTCACATGCTTATCTGCAAGTTGCTGGTTGAATAATTCGAAGCTTCAACTGGTACATTCATTGTTTCCAAGAAAAACGCAATTATTTTAACTCTTTCTGAAATCGAATAATAAATTTTAAATGTTCCAACAAAACAACGACAACTACGAAATACGGCGCGACGTTACCGTAAAGGAAAACATTCAAATATTTATTCTACCGTATGGGCAATTAATGCCTCCTAATCGTTCCATACATGTTCCAGAACATTTACTACCCTGAAACTTTGGACTGCGTTTCCGTGGCATCTAATACTCCGAATTTAAAAATGAAAGCACTACTGTAAAGCAAATGCATCAAACTTTCAAATGGCACGCCTTCTGATACCTTTGTCATTTAAAAATTTTATGGTATGAAACCCATCTTTGCTGTATAAAAAAGCCTGTTTTTTTTTCATTGACATTTACTCCAGGTTCCTTAAACTCTCTCAACAAGGGTCCTTTATGGCCGAAAATAATGTTAACACCGCCTTGCCTGCAGGAGGTTGTGCTTTAAACTTCTTCGGTGGTGGTGAATTTGAATATTTCCACTGCATCGACGATAACTTACTGGATGGCTCGTAGTAATGGCACCAAGTTTTGTCAACAGTAACTATTGCCAGAAGAAAGTCATCACCATGTTGCCTATAGTCTCTGAGGTGTTGCAGAGATAAGCCCATTCGTAAGCATTTTTGTTCATTAGGCAAGTGACGAGGAATCCATCGCGAACAAGCTTTGCTGTAAGCCAGATTACTAACAATACTATGGACTGATCCTACACTCGCACCAACAATTTCTGAAATTTATCTAATTGAAATTCGACGATTTTCTCTAATAAGGTCTTCTTCCACACATGCCGTATTGTTTTCTGTTAATGCAGTACAGGCGCACGGTGTACTGCATTAACAGAAAACAATACGGCATGTGTGGAAGAAGGCTTTATTACAGAATATCGTCGAATTTCAATTAGAGATATTTCAGAAATTGTTGGTACGAGTGCGAGTGCGAGTGCGCCTTGTCGCGGTTCATCCATAGTCCCTCATTTCCATTCTTAAATTTTCGGCACCATTGCTTCACAGTTGGTTACGCAATACATGCATTTCCATACACTGCTTGCATTCGCGTACGAATCTGCAGTGGCTGTACACACTCAGCATATAAAAATTGTAGGACCACACGCTATTCAAACTTGGACGGATTTTCAACAACAAAAGCCATTTCAAAATCGAAGTTTTAAAAGTCAGAACCAAATGCAAACGCCCGAAACTTATTAATGTGTTGCTTACAAACACTACTAACATTAACAAACATCATTTGAATTATTGCATTTGTTTTCAAGACTAAGTTGATCAAAGATGGGTTTCAGTTGAACAAGCCTCGTGCATACCCCCTCTCAAATCAATTTGACGTACTCGGGCGATTTTCGAAGTACTGAAATACAGTGCTACAAAATACGCCTGCTTCCTTTTCGGTGGGCCACTTTGTACATTACGTTTCAGGTAAATAAGCTACCGGCGCATACCTTATGTCGAACATTATATTCTTCGGTTATTAAATGAAATAATACGATGTTTTTAAAACTACTTTTATGTTTTTCTATGTTATTTTTCAGGAACTGTTATGTATAGCCTCTGCATCTGCCTTTCCTTTATTTAAATTGTATGATTATTTAAACTGTATATTTGGTTAGATACAGGGCCCTACCAAAATATCTACTGCTATATGTGTGCATATAAAGTTTCGTTACAAGCACTTTGACTGAATATAAAATTTAAGAGTTTGTATAGGCATCCAGCATTACAGTATTATTGATGTAACAATATCTGTTGCCTATTTGAAAGAGAATATCAGCTGGTTTTACAAGACGTATTTTTATTTAAAATTTCACTCGGATAACTTGTTAGGTCCATTTACATTTTACCCGCACTGCCCCGTTAGCAAAAAATGGGGTAAATCAAAACTATATTGTCCTGATTAATCTATAAACTGAACGTTCAAACAATAGCCCAAATATCGCCCAGACAAAGCTGCGTGGTCGACGTATTGTAAACTAATATATTCATTCAATCAAATCAATTGATATCGTATTTAACAGAGGTAGTGTTTAAACCATGCCATGACAATGGTTGTGAATGCCGCTATTAAAATGTAACAGGGGATTTAACGGCAGCACAAAAATTTGTTATGTGCAGCAGTAAAAATTTTATGGATATTTATTGAACGGGAAACTAGTTTTTGTATCATCCGAAAGATTGCACTTGGCATTAAGGGTTGTTATTAAATTCTTGGTTTATGAAACATCAATTTTAATTGTGTTATTTCTGTTTTACAGGTGCTCTATCATTCAGCTTGAACTTGCTCAAAAATAATCTGCAGCGTCGGTTTTGATTTTGTACACTACAAGTTAAAGTAATGACTAAAACCAGCAGATTTAAGAGAAACTTACGTGTTAAAAAGGTTTGACCCGCAAAAAGAATTCAACAAGATGTTGCTACGTATAGTGGCGGCAATCCTTCTGCAAATCCTTCTTCAGCCCTCCGGTAAGTACGTTTCTGATTTGCGAATATATCGTTATCTTTAAGGTGCAGTTATAGTACCTGAAAAGGTAGTCCGTCTCAACTACTTTTTCCAAACATGGAGGCTATAATTTTTCCTTAGAAGTAGTCATTACTCGCTGGTTGTAATCCTTTGGGAGTAATAATCCTATTTCCTTTTGCGTGTGAATAGAGAGGCGCGCCTTTAAATGTTTTAATTTGAAGTTCAAAACCGGAAGCAGCAGTTTTCCTCGCAGTAAAGTATTTAGTGTTTTATTTGCTTTTTATTCTTGTCTCGCCATGTTTAAAAAGAATTCTAAAGTAGTGGGAACATTCGAAGTTCCTGCACGTTTTGACATCCACCGCCTGAAAGCGTGAGCTAGGTAAGTTTTGGTCTCCAATGAGCATACGGAATTGGAGTACCCCGTGAAAAATTAATTCGATTAAATTCGTGTTGACGAACAATTCAGTTCAACTGATTAAAGTGGTAGGAAAGCGGGTTGTGGACTGCTTAAAGCTCTTCGCGCTTGAGTTATGATTGGCTAAATTTTAGTATTTCCATTAAAAAGTATGTGGGAGATTAAGCGTGACATAGACGGAAAATTTTAAACCAAAATTAGTTTTAAACTTTTAATAATTCTGTAACTGCGGATAACCTATAGGATAATTCTGGGAGAGATGGCCCATATTTTACTAGTCGGGTATATTATTTAAATACAAGAAGAAAAAATAAAAAGGTGATATAAATATATAGGTTATATATTGAACAGTATAAAGTAATAACAAAATAATCAAATATAACACGCTCAACAATAACAAAAAAATACGTTCTGAATACTGCAAAAAGTCATCTCGCTCATGGATTGGCTCACATACTAGGGTAATATGATTTCCTTACTAATTCCACTTTTTGGTAAAGATTTTGGCACATCTATCATACAAATTAAGTTACTTGGAGCAAATTCGATGAAACCAGCGGGAACAGTGAACACATTGAAACCAGGCTTCTTCTGTACGTGTAGTTTGATATTTGGCTCAGCCTCCTGCGCACTTTATTTCATTTTTGTTGTGCATCTACATTACCTTTACTAGAGTCATTACATTCAATTTTTGCGCTTGTATCTCTAGATGAAGAGGAAGAAACGCATGTCTTTCTTCTCTTCTTAAGACCAACATTTTTCCTTTCTTTACCCACTATCTTCTTTTTTTCTCTTCAACTTTAGTATGTGGTTTTTAATGTTCATTTTATTTTCTTCTGAAAGAAGGCTATATGGTCCCAGCCCAGAATCTTTTAAATTTCTTCTTAATTGAAGATAATACAATTGATATTTTTACTGCTAATTAATGATGTTTTGTGTGGGTGGGCCGTTGTAGAATTTGGTCCTGTTCAACCCTGGGCTTCCTTTCTTCCTTCTTATGGATTCTTGTGTTTGCGGACTTGCTTCCTTGAGTTTTGCGTTGGGAAAGTATCTGTAAATTAATAAAGGATAGTGTAGCATTGGCGGTAAAATATAAGTATTAACAATGCTCATTGCATGGTGAGCGGAGGGAGGTGGGTGTTTCCAACGAGGTCGGGGAGGTCGTCTCGAAGATCTGGATATAGACTTGATAAGAGGGATGTGTGTGTGGGGAGGGGGTGCTTCCGTTTCTTGAGAGTTTTTCTGGAGATTCGATTGCGGCGTCTGGAAGAAACTCGTAGGGTCGATTGGGCTATGGAGTTATTGACGTTACGGGTGCGGGAAATGTAGAATTTTTGAGGTTTATGGATACGGTGGCAGATTGGAGTGATGCCTGGGTTTCCATGAATTAGTATGTTGGGGTGTCGGAAGTCTAACCTTAAAGTTCGACGGAAAATCCGTCGTTTACATTGGCGGAATTGTTCTAGAGTACGAGGGCATGGTATTCGATTACCGGACGGATGAATGTGTCGTATGTACGGTGGAGGGTGCGAGAATTACAACCGTGAAAGCCTCCTTGATTACGATGGAAGAGGTTGGAGCGGTTCCGCACTTTTTTGGGGGTTTCTCGGGGATCGGGTTGTATAGAGCAGGTGTGAAAAAATGTGATACCGAAATATTTTACTGTTTGAAAGAGGGATTGGTTGGTTATAAATTGAAAGACTGATGAAATAGAGGCCGAAACGTGGATTTCTGCTCAGGTTGGGGTGCCTTAGTATAATAGAAGAGAATTTGACAGCATTGAGTTTTATCCACCACTTGCAGGTCCAAGTGTGGATTCTATTGAGGGCTGTTGGGAGGTCCAAATTGCGGTGTCGTCGGCGCAAAGCCTGGTTTTGGTTCTGGCTGGGCCTGAGACTGGAAAGGCGTAGGAGTAAGGCGGGACAAAACTGCAGCTTGGGGACTCCGGAGTGGAGGTGAATAGGGAAAGAAAATGAATTTTAGACTTTATTTATGCAAAAGCGGTTGTTGAGGAATGAATCTACTAGCTTGATGAAGGCGGAATTGAAATTAAGGATGACGATAAGACCGGCATGCCAAACCTGATCGAATGCACGCTCTATGTCTAGAAAGATGGCTGGGGTGCACCGGATCAGGTTCATTTTTGGTCTAGTGTGTGTGAAATTCTAAGGTGAGGTTTTTGGTGGATCGATGGGGTCGGAAACCAAATTCTTTGGGGTGAGGGAGGTTGTTGGATTCGAGGGTTTCTCTGAGGCGGAAAGCCATAATTCGTTTTATAATTTTGCCTATGATGTTGAGAAGAGCAATGAGTCCATAAGAATCGAATTTTTACGATCTCCGACATGTTTATGAATCATAATTGTGGGGGCGTTTTCATGGTGCAGCGAAATGTCTAACAGCTGCAATGACGCACGTTTCTCTGCTTTTCATTGCATTTACTGCACCTTGGATCTTCTGTCCATAAACCTCATTCGCAGTTGCCTTTCCTTTTATAGTCTGATGCATTGCTAACAATCAAAAATACACTCAGTATTTATATAGTTAAACATAGGTCATCCTTCCGAGATTGATTTTAGGTCAATTAAGCCGAAGTAACAGGAAGAAATGATGCCCTTTAATCCCTAAATGCTAACTTTTAAATAATCTCTAATCACATCCACATAACCTAAAATATATTATTAAGTCTCCGATAATTGAAGAAAGACAAAAGAAACCGTAAACCAGCAATAAACAATAATACATACTTAGCTTGCGGAAAATTTTGAAGGCCGTCGAAATAAAAAACCTTCAAAAATCTTTGTTTTATGGCAGCAAATTACCAAAACACCGTAGAGTGTACAACGCAACATGCTTTTCGGATCTACAAACACTAACTGTTGAGAGTTATCGCGATCACTGATAAATAAAAAAAAGTCATCTAACCCATTGAGACAACTCTCCCAGAATTAGCCAATTTTAACAAAATTCGGTTCAAATACTGCAAGTTCACTTTATACTAGCTCGACTTAAATGTTTTAAGTGAAGAGGATTGGAGACACATATTCGAAGTTTACGTAATATATGGTATACAAAAGCCGATTATAATCAACTTTTGTTTATAATTTGTTAATAATTATTAATTCGCATAGAACTGCATGAAAAAATATTTAATATTTTCACAACGCTAGTTACATAAAATAACCACTTTTCAAATTTTATAATATAATATTAATCAAAATATTCATGAGAAGCTACACGAAAGAATTCAAATAGATTATTACTCGTTTTGGTAGCTAGATGAATATTAACCTACCGCTTGTATATGATCAAAATAAAGAAAAAATGAGTGTAAGCCACTAATTAAAATGGAATTAGGTTATTCCTATTTCTCTTTAATTGAATTTATGTTCCAGGCAAAAAATATTTTAATTTCTAAAATAAATGTACAAGTCTGAAACTATGTTTTTAAAAGTTTTCGATTTCAATACCATCCTATTGTCATGTCGTTATAATCTCTATTTCTGGAGACCAGCTTAATCCAAGCTTTCTGTCGACGGTAGAGGAATGGCTTGATCTGTGATTATATCATAACCTATAGTTCATATAGCTTATCGTGTATTGAATTTCAGTTTATTAGTTCCTTATTTGGTTGTGTTTCATGACTAGCAATTAACCGTTATGCTAAAGAAGTCGGTTAAACTCACACTGCCACTCCAATAGCTTTTATGTGCAAAATAACAGAAGTAGAAACGAAAACCAGTAAATAAGTAATACATATTTAAAGTTGCAACTTTTTATAGTACAGGAGTTCTATACCCGCAATGCAACTATGATATTTTATAAATTTAAAATCTTATTAATGATGTCAATCGACATAACGCATTCTGTTCCAGTCAATCCAAGTCATAATGCTTGGCCAGCATGATAAGAAGTATACATAGATAAGCCAAATTCCACATCTAATAGTTTAGTTGAGTCTTGCTGAGTGACACTCAATCTACGATTTTTAAGTCTGCTCCAAAAGCCCGTTTTATTTATGCTTTATTAACATGGTATGTTAAAAGCAATTAAGTGTTAGTGTTACACCATATAAGCGCAAACCATGGATTAAAATCCATTGCATAGGCCAGTATGATGACGATCTTCATACATACCCTCTGGATTAGATGGCTCAGCGGTTAGTGCGTTAGATTGCTGCGCCGAAGGTCCAGGGTTCGATCCTAGGTCAAACAGTATGTTTACAAGCCTGGTTCTCTTAAGAAGGCAATGACAAACCACCGAGGCACTTCTTCCAAGAGCACCTACTTTGGAGAAGATGTGCGAGGCACTTTCTGCAGTTCGGAGCCCCTGTTAAATGGTAGGTCCTCTATGTTTGCGTACATTACTTTACACGCACGCTACAGGCATAGGGGAGAAGGTCTCCACAGTCTCCCGAGAGGCACAGAAATATATAAAAAAATACAGAGCGAAAAGGGTGGCATTTTATTTCTACGAGGTAAAAAAATCGAAAACAATCAACCTAAAAAACGGGTTCCATGCGAAAAATTTCAAATATTTTGCTGAAATATTTTTTTTCAAGTAAAAGTCTTGTAATGAATTTAACGATCATCATACAATGTATTACTTAAAAGAGTTCTCTCTGGAAAAACGTAACCATTGTAACAACATACTTTATGTCACACCTGTTTTCTTTTTTACTTATGAAGTGTGGTTGTTTTGAATAGTGTTTTATCTAATACGAAACTTGAGTTAAGAATGCTTTCATATACAGTTGTTTTCTTTTTTCTTTTTCTTCATGTTAAAGCTTTTCTAAAGTTACTTTGTGGAATCGTTTATTACAATTTCAACAAACTTAAACTTTGCTATTTTTTTTAGAAATATCTTGCAAAGTTTAAGCTTTCAGTCACGTCTTTCCATACAATTGGTTTTATAATATAACGGCCCTTTCAGTTTATTTAAAAATTTCAAACTAACGATTCCTTTTCAGCAGATTATTAAAGTGGCCCTAAGACGTTTAAAAATGTTTTGTCGGAGGTATAAGCAAAAGAATCATAATTTGCGAAATAGCAAAAATGAAAAATGTATTCATTTGTGAAACATTTCCCTGTCTTCTTCATAATCCGGGCTTTTAATTAACCGTGGAAACGAGTCTGCGAGATGGTAAAGAAGGCGCAAAACTCAGGATGACTAATGACGGATTTGGGAACTCTTCAACCACTTGAAGGACTGTCGCGTTATCAAGTTAAAGACTTAGACGGGATGGGGCTAAAACTGCAATTATTTATGGACTCCAAAATGAAAATGGAAGCGGATTATTTTGAAAAATCGCGCGCGCTTCATCGACAGCAAAATTTGTGACTAAACTGAAACGATTTAGGTTTATTGGCGATTGCTGCCACTCGCGGTTATTATATCTCATGTATTTCTGTCTCCGATATTGAGGGTCGTGGCGCCAACTAAATTACATCTAATCATTTATTTCTACCCGACCATTTTTATTCTGGAAATGACGGTGGAAAAAATCGCAATAGGTAAATATTTAATTTGCTGGGATATGGAACCGATTCCAATTAAATACTTACAGTTTCATTAATTATAGATGCATTGCCCAGAATATCATTTTAGTTTCTAGCAATATTAACTGTGTTCGTTAAAAAGCTACTGCAAGTTTAAATATTTATAAATGATATTACAATTTTGTGGAGTCGTTTTGGGGATTCTGTTTTCCGCAAAATTATTAGAACCAATAATTCCGGCGTACAGACCATAATTACGCAAACAAATGTCGGTGTAACAAAAAGCAGAAATCAGAACAGAGTGGTTGGGTAAATACGAATGTAATCAGAATCGACTGTATAACCAAATCAATCAATACGAGGCTCGGAAAACAAATCAGCAGAATGAATTCCGGAAACCAATTCCAAACAACATAAATCATGAAAATGCAAAATGCTCTTGACATGTCATAAGTCACGTGTGCATACTTTAATTCAAGGCGCGAACTGTTATTAAGGTGCAATTTTATTACCGGAACGCCCGAAGGCCTTAAGAATAGAACCAAGAATTCGTTTCCAGACCCAAGATGAATTTCCTAGACAAGATCTCGTAATATTACACTTTTTGCATAGTTGCGTTCACTTCGAGACCGTTCCCTCATTATTTTAATTTGAAATTACTCATACTTGAAAAGTATTTTCATCCCGAACCCTTGACATGGTAAAAGTTAGTAATATCGGGGAGGTTTTGCGGTCTGCTGTTGAGAAAATCCCAGCGCTGATTTTTCTTTGTCGTCTTAGGAGCTATACAGGAAAACCGCAATATAGAAATAATCGTTGTTGTATTTTTCTGCCGGTATAAAGACATAAAGACATTTCCAAAAAATATTATTAAAGAAACGGGAAAAAATGGTTGACCCTTACGGCGTTCCGCTAACACAATGACCGTAATGTTGTGCTAGCGGTAATTTTATGTACTTATACGGCTATTACTCCGGTGATTTATACCGGCTGCCGGTCAGCTTACCAGTTCCATTTTCCGGGGACGAACAAAGAAAATATACTTTTTACACTGCCGTAAAAATGACATTCTTTCACAGGTATTACCCCTTAATGTTTATTATTTATGAAATCGCTTTTCGCTATCACACCATATTCGCCTTTAATAGCCCTTCGACCCAGGCTAGTAACTTTCCTCTGAGGGTTTAATCATAGATTTAGGTCGGTTTTGTTTGTTTTATATAAGTTTTCGCAAGAGCCAGCCATATTTTTAAACAGAAATGCCGACCTTTCCGAACAGATGACATGTCGTCAACAGTTAATTTCAGTAGGCGTTCTTTACGAATAGAAGCTTCTCATTTTTAGTTAATTAATGTACGTATAGGACAAATTAAATTTAATATCTCCTTATATTTTTAAATAAACTTTCCTATCAGACCACTTACGCCGAAGCAGCGATATTTAACTTCTAATCTTACAGTCCCATTTTAAAAGAATATAAAAAATTAAGAGGCATGGAGGGAAGAATAGTCAATAAAAAAAGAAGATAGTACAAGCAATCGAATTGTTTCATAAGAATCTGTAGGGTGTCCAATGAAGAAATAGAACACGGAAACGCGTTAAAAAACGACCAATAATATACGTTGATTCGGAAGAGCTACCGGAAATTACTAAAGAAGAAATAAAGAACCCACTGAAACAAACTAAAAAAAAGCAGCAGGAAGGATGGGATTATGCCCGAAATGTTGAAAAAGGGCCGAGAAGCACTAATAGAACCTGTATAATAGATATCTATTAAAAGGAGAGATCCCTAAAGGATGGGATAACGCGGTGGATCTGGAAAATTACCGGCCAATCAGCCTCATTTCGCAGATATACAAACTATTTATGAAACCATAACAAATAGATTAGACCAGAAATTCGAGCTGTATCAACCCAAAGAGCAAGAGGGCTTTAGGAAAAACCATAGCACAGTAGAACACCTATAATCAGTAAGAATCTTAATCGAAAAGGTCACAGAAAACAATTTAGGTACCACTATGGATGGCTTTTGTAGATTTCAGGAAGACACGGTGGAAAAATGGGAAATTTTCAGAGCAATGAGAAATGCCATACAGATCAAAGATACACTGACAGTATATAGAAAATTAACAAAGCAGCTACCATACAAGTCAAACTACAAGATGTAACAAATAGAGTTGAGGTAAACCGAGGAATAAAACAGGGTGATGTAATATCACCGAAGTCGTTTAAATTAATATTATAGGAGTTGTTCAAGAAACTAAAATGGGAAAACAAGGGTTTGAATCGAATTAAAGAAGATAGGATTGGAAATAACCTATTTGAAAACGAAACAACTACGAAGAAGTAAAGCGACAAACTTGGCATGGGGCCAGAATATCAGCATTACTTAGAGACATAACATGGCGTAACAAATACCTATCCGTTGATAGCAAGGTGAAAATATAAAATACTATAGTCAGGCCAACACTAGCCTGTGGACCGGAAACTAGAGCAGATACAAAAAGAACAAAACAACTCTTGCGGACTGCGGGGATGAACACACTTAGGACCATTGTAGGAACGACCAGAATGAACATAATAAGGAACCAACAGATTAGGGAACAATGTAATGTTGCCGATCTAGAAAAATTCGTGAAGAGGAGGCGTAAAATATGGAATGATCATGTGGAATGAGCTGACGACAACAGATTAATAAGGGTAGCAAAGAACTCGAAACCTCTAGGAATGAGACTACCAGGAAGACCACCAAGAAGATGGGCTGAAAACTGGCTAACGTCTTCAGCAGACTCGCCATAAAAATTTTTAGAAGGATGAAGAAAAACAGGTAAACCTATAGTGAAAGAAGAAGAAGAAGAAGGAGAAGATAACGAAATATATGACGAATGAGAACACCGTCCCCAACAGTATAACAACTGGAGAGCCTACAATAGAAATAGTGGAAACTTACACATACCTACGACAGATCGTTACAATAGGTCAAGACAATCAAAACTTGGGTAGGATAAAATTAGGATTGGGCTGCCTAAGCTTAACTATAATATGAACTTTATTTTAAAATGCAAAACAAAAATATACAATCAATGTATCATTCCGGTCAAAATTTATGGAGCGGAAACGTGGGTATTAAATAAAGGAACGATTAATTAATTGAAAGTACATTAAATAGCGATGGAAGGAAAACTATTAGAAATTTCACCATCAGACCATAAGACAAACACATGGATCCGCGGTAGAATGAAAGTGAGGACATAATAAAGCTCCTTAAAATAGAATTTGGCAGGTCATCTAGCAAGAAGTACAGGAAGGTGGAACGAAAAGATAACAATTCTCCCTGGGAAGAATGGAGAAGCGTCAGACAAGCAATGCAACGACCGAGAGGTGATCTGAAGATGACGGCAGGGCTAAACTGGTACGGCGGAGCTCAGAACAGATCTGTGTGCACGAATATGAGAGAATATGAGAATATTCAAAGAACAGCCAAGGGCTAGAAGAAGAAGACTGTCCCATATTCGAAATACCTATGGTAAATGCATTTGAATTTATAAAAATACTTCTCCGTAGCTTCTTAAAAACTAGTTTTCAAAACTTATACAGGATTGGAGCTAATTTTTGTTTCGGTAGCCAGATTCGGTCCATATTTTCACATAAACCTGTCCAATTGTCTCTTTTCTACGCCTCTAGCAGCCATGATAATATGATATTTTATATCGCATGTCCGGCAGGTCGTCCTCTGGATTCTTTTCCTTGGTATGGTCACCAATGCAGTATTATTCTCGTCCATCGCTCATTCCGACATCTGGATAGATGACCAGCGAAATTCCACTTAACTTCGGCTATTGCCTCATCCACATCTGTTATTGTTGTTATGCTTATGTATTCATTTTCCTTCGTTGTGTTAGCGATTTTTCGATCATTTGCTTTTCTATAACTCCTTGTTCGAAGCATTTTTGTTTGTAATCGTCCAGGTTTGGGCGCCGTACGTCAACACCGCCAGGACACACTGATCAAGCAGACGAGTTCGGAGATGTATTGACATATTTTTTTCTTTCGGATATTTACTAATATTCTAAAAGTTGTCCATTGCAGTCGTTTCATCGTCAGTTTCAAGGATGAAACCGTTAAGGTTTGTTCCGTCTTCATATAATTTATTCATGCTTCATGTTTCTTTGGACGTCCCACAAAGTTTTTTCTGGCGGGTTTGTAGTGATAAAGAATTTTGGGATTCCTCCAGTTTACCATCTTCTGTAGCTGTTCTAGCCACCATTATTACATAATTCAAGTTGAATATGTCAGGTTCCTCCTTTATTTCTTAATTTCTCTTATGATCCTTATGAACGCTGTAATTGGTCTTAAGAATTTCATTTCTGCTTTTCATTCTTTTCATTTGTTGCTTGTGAGAGTCTAGTTTTCCCGCCATTACTTTGTAAAATTTGAGGAGAGCGTCTTTGCTTTTGTTTTTGAGTGGTTTGTTGTATTGTCCCACACAGGTTTTGAAATATATATTTAATTTATGTCGTTTTTACTTATATATGATAACTTATATCGCTAATGTTTTTCTTCAATTGATTTCTAATATTTGAATGTCTATTCCCAGTGGCATTGTATGGCCTAGCTGTACATGATTTATCACATTTATTATCAGTTGGTTTCTCATCACCCTATATATTTTCTCCAATTCTATTCATATTTGTTCCAACTCTTCTTTATTTTCAAAGAATAGAACGATATCATCTGTATATCTCACATAACTGAGTATTTTCCCACTTATTAGTATCCCTTCATCTTGCCAATCTAGTTCTTCTTTTTCTTCATCTTTTTGATAGTCCAGTGGCCTGTTTATTTTTTTTACGGGGTCGCCCTGGTTCTCTCTTCCCATTTGGTAACAAGTCTCTGGATACCCCGACTATTCCGTTGTCTAGCATTCTGGATATGTGGTTGTTCCATTCTGTGCGTCTTCTGGTGGCCCATCTGTTTATATCTTGTATATCACATTCTTGACGTATGGTTTCGCTTCTTACATGGTCACGGAGGGTTTTTCCTGTGATTTTGCACAGTGTTTTCATTTCCGCTGCTTCCAGTATTTGTCTTGCTTTTATCGTATCTGCCCTTGTTTTGTACAGCATATGTAAAAATTCGTCGTATAACGGTTTTATATATTCTGATCTGGGAATATGTCGTGAGATATTTATTTTGCCATATAGCACCGTTCAGGCAGGCTGATATTTTGTTGGTCTTATACGCCTGATGTGTATGTGTACTTCTCTTGTTACATTTCGATTACCTGCTATTTCAACTCCCAAGTTGTGTATCTATCTTCAAGGGCTAAGGTAAACAGCTTTGGTGATAAAGTGCCACCCTACCTTACACATCTTTCAATTTTATAGGTTTTTTGTTGTTATTTAGTTACCGTATATAATCGAAGTGGCGTTCTTTTTACATGCACTTAATAATAACTTAATAACAGAGGCTTTTCATTTTTGCGTTTGCTAGTGATTCTATTATTGCCCAATGATGCAGAGTATCAAAAAGCTTTTTGGATGTCAATGAATGCCACACAGCTGTTCAGATTGTATTTTATTGTTTTTTTTTTCGTTAGGTGTTTTAGAAATTGGTAGGTACGTAGGTAGTAGTTTCCTGGCAATCTAGTTTAAGCACTGTTTATTTAAAAACTAATAATCCAATCGCTTTAAACTGTAGATCATTTATCATCATATGCGCGATAAAGTTTAAATAAATACAACATTCGCAGAGTTAAAAACTACTATAAACATTGTGTCCTTCCAAAGTAGTTTGAATTGGAAAACGGCACAAAATCCATGGTATAACGGAAAAATGCATAGAATACAATACTGTTTTTGCTACAGCTCGTCTGTGAAGTTTTACAGAAACTTATAAAGAGGTCATGATTATACGTGCATAATACATAATGACAATCTAGATATTGAAGTGCTGTAACTGTATAATAGTAATAACTCTCTGGTAATTATTTGTAAGTGCATATCCTTAATACGCGCCTCTATCTACTGCATTCCTGCATCAGCTTCTCGTACGAGAATGTATACCTTTTCTGAAGTAAATTTTAAATACTTATTCAATGTGCCTGCTTCGTTAGACTTTCAGTTTAGCAACGGCAAACAATAGAAGCATATTATGTTACAGGCTGTATATTGTTCTACACCTTCTGTTATACATATTTGTAATATCATGTATCCAAATAGTTATTAAAGCCTAATCCTAAAATTAAATTATAATAATATTAAGTAAGCTCATTGAGCACTTCTACTCTCATAACAAGTAAAAAATACTAGATTAAGTGGAATACATCACTCATATCCTCTCAATCAATCAGATAGCTCGATTTCCTTGCCATCAACTAATGAAATCGGTTTGACAAATACAAAATAACTAGTGTTGTTCTAGAAATGACAATCATCGAAGCATTTTCAATCAATAATCATAAACCAAAGAGAACTGTAATACAAATATATGAGACTGAACATTGTTGATATAGCTTATAATTATACCATACGGTGTGCGACGAAGGAAACATCCTACGTACGTATATCGCTTGTTTAAGGAAAGTAAAACCGTATCGTAATAACTAAATCATATCAAGTTTTTTGCAATAATTTAATTCTAATAATGCTTTAAATAATGCTTCTTATTGGTAGAAACTATATGCAAATGTTTTCATTTTTTGCCATAAAATTGCATCAACATTAATTGGCACTACACAACGAAATTTAAAACTTTTATATAACCAGTATAAGTTTCTTAAATATACGATTATTAAAACATCGAGATAACGCTTTATAATTTATAATACTGTTGAACAAAAATTAGTAATTTTATATCCCAACATGTCCCATTATTTTACAACAAAAATAATCTTCAATACGCACGAATTTCGACGGTTTGTATGAGTGTTCTATCAACTGCAGGACCGAACAAAGTTTCTTGTATTTACTAGTATAATCTACGTAATCCTGTTGATAACATGTTTTTCTATAAATACTGCAGTGCGAGATTTAGCTAAACATTGTAGTTTTATGCAATATTATTTGTCCACTTTATTTGGGATGTACATGTACAACCGGGGTCACCACATAAAGCTGCAAATGTTGCTTCACCACAGGCTATTAACTAATTTTCTGTTAGTTTACTAAAAGGCATCTACATTGGTTCCCGGATTTTCCGGTCATTGCTTGGAATAGGAAAGAAAAACTATATGGAATATTTCATTTTAGATTGTTAAAACATTTTTTTGTGCTCTACGTGGTTTAAGAAAGTTTTAAGAGTCACGGACCCTTATTTATAATTACGCTGAAACGCCACAACTGTTTGATGATGCTATCATTTAATTCGGGGAGCTCGATCCATAAAAATACAGAAGAATTATTCATAAATATTGTAGGCTCTTTAAAATTAGAAGAGGTCTTTAAAGCTATTTCTTAGTACCTAAGAAAATCATGTTAACATTATGTATAAGTAGCACTTCCGTCTCTTAAAGGGTGAATATTTGTTACATTGTGGCAGATTTTATGGAAAAGTATGTTAAAACAACAGACACATGTGTAGTCCTTTAAATCAACATAATTGAACGAACATAATAAAATTCCTTCTAAGTAGAAGTTTCATGTTGGCATGTTTTTCAGAAAAGTTATTTAACCGTATGGCTGTATCATCTCTTGAAGTGTACTGTGGACCCCTGTAACAACTACTCTTTCTAATAATTCATTCCTTAAGAGTCATTGTCCACTCCCCTAAACAGTACAAATACGCTTATTTTGGTTCTCTGTTAAACAGTTAAACAACTTTGTCCCTTACTACCAGACCTAGCGATATTTTCTGCTATGCCTGTATTGCACGTTTTAAAGTACCACAGACAAAGAGCACCTACATCTTAACGTGGACTTCGAATCACAAGAAGTGCACCCACTTCTTCTCCAGAGCAGAATATCTCGCTGGTTTGCCATTGCCTTACGAGAAATGAAGGTCGCACATAATCTGCTGTTGCGGTAATGAGAATTCAACCGCAAACTTTCAGCGCAGGAGTTTAACGCGCTAACCTCTAGCTTCTAGCCCACAATCGCCTCCTGTGTTGAGAAGTGAGAAGAAAAGTATTAGGAACAATATAAAAACAATGTACAAAAATAACAACACTATTTTCTGTTAACGCAAATATTGTAGAGAACAGTCAGAGGAATACAAAAATTTGTAGATATGCAGGGAATTTTTCTTGTTAGTATACATTGTGCATGTAATTGTCTATGTATACTTGTAAAAAGGCAACCAACTATACAGAAAACTAAATTTTTCTAATTTCAATTTTTGTAAGAAAAACAAAACCATGCTGGAAATTGTGAGGAAGTGGAAATTCTAATATGGTATCAGAATGGTAACAGCTTAAGCACTGCGAGAGACTTACTTTCAGTAAAGACCTTCTCTTTGTATTCGAAGCATACAAATAACTGTTAGAAAATTCAAATCAGAAGGATGCGTAATATATTCCCATAAAATAAGAACTAGAAGTAATCACGTCTTAACCGAAGAAATGAAATGAAATATTTTATGCTACGTTCAAGAAAACCCTATAGTATCACTACGAGAAATAGGTTCATATTTTAATGTTTCTAATACCTCGGTATTTACAACACTAAAAGAAGTTAAATATAAATCGTATACATTTGCTAATCACCAATAACTATTCGATGAAGACAAAGAAAAGGGAACAAGCTTTTGTGAAACTTTCTTTAATCTGCTAAATGTAAATGAATACATTTTAAATAAGATAGTTTTTAGGGGTGAAGCAACTTTCACAGTAAATGGAGATGTCAATTCACAAAATTTTCGGTTTGTATTATATTTCCTCATCTATCCACTATCCACTATCCTGATAATCTTATTCCTTGGATATTGGTCCCGCGCTAACCGCCATTTACAAAACTTAACTCACAGTCGATTTACTGGGAAAGTTAACGTATGGCTAGGCATAGTTGAAAATAAGCTTATCGGTCCATTTTTATTGATGGTAATCTCAATACAGCCAAGTTTTTAGAGCTATAAAGGAACGACATCATTTCGGCAATAGAAAACTTAAATATGGATGACCCATGGTTTCAGATGGATGGAGCCCCTCCGCGTTCCACGAATGCTATAAGAAACTTTTTAAAAGACAGGTTTCCCGGACGTTGGATAGAGAGATTCAGCCCGTATCGTGGCCTCTGCGTTCTGTAGATTTGTCGCGCAATCATTTCTTTGCTTAGGGATATCTGATATCAAAAATTTATGCAAATATTCCAATACAAAGTATTGATGAATTAAAAGATCGCATACGTACCGAATGCAATAGCTTGAATCCTGACTTTCTTGCAAATGCTTTTCTTTTATTATAACTTTATTGCTAATTTACAATCTACTCAACAAGATACAGAGTAATCATTAAATATTATATAAGATTATTGACTTGAGTCAGGGACCGCCCATCAGCGGTACTCTGGAATTTACACAGCTCTAATCTGCACCCTATTTAAATTCATTTTATTAATTATTGGAGTAGAAATTTAAAAAGGTAATTGAAATTATTTTATTTAATTGAATTGAATTATTTCGACACAAAATTCTTGAAGAAATTCCAACACGTTTGCTTTAGTGAAGTCAGCTAATTGGATTTGTAACAATTAAAGTTGGACTATGAACTCTAGAAAACGTGTTGGAATTTCTACAAGAACTTTGTGTCAAAATAATTCAATTAAATAAAATAACTTCAATTGTAGTTTTAAATTTCTACTCCAATAATTAATAAATTGAGTTTAGATAGGGTGCAGATTACACAGCTATGTTGTCTGGCCATTTCCTTTTGAGTCTTCTGTTTGCCATTGGTTGGTAGAACAATTCTCTTCTGGCTGCTTTGGCTGCTATGGTTGATGTAGCAATCTTTGTATTTGATCGCATACGACTTGATTACGTCATTTACAACAGGTATATTGAAATCATCATGAAGGGTTAAGTTTGAGACATACCATTGAGCATTCTTGATCATCCGGAGAGTCTTCGACTGAAATGTTTGTAGATTCTTTGTGTTGGAGGGTTTGCTGCATTCCCACAGTTCTATTCCATATGTCCAAACCGGTTTAAGTATGGTCTTATACAGGATTAATTTGTTTTCACGTGATAGCTGCGACCTTCTGTTTAGCAACCAGTTCATATTTTTGAGTTTTAATTCGAGTGGTCGCTTCTTAGCCGTAATGTGAGCTTTCCAAGTAAGCTTCGCATCAAGGTGTATAGGTAGTCCAAGGTAATTTATTACATCTTTCATAGGTACAGGAGTATTGTTTACGCTGACTTGCGGGCAGATAGTTCTTCTTGTTGTGAATGTTATTTGTACAGATTTGTTAGTGTTAACGTTGATTTTCCACAGTTTGAGCCGGTCTTGGAGGAGGTTTAGATGATTCTGTAATTTTTCAGATGCCCTAGCAGGATTAGCGTTCGCACCCATAATGGCGGTGTCATCAGCGAATGTCGCCATTAACGTTTCATTTGTCAGTGGTAAATATTAAATACAGGAATGGCCCAAGGACGCTGCCTTGGGGCACCCCTGCACTAATGGTCTGGTAGCTAGATAAGGTAGCATCAATTTTAATTTGGAAATATCGAACTTTTAGGTAAGATTTGAGGATTAGATAAATTTGATTAGGTTGCTGTTATTTTAACTTGTATAACAGGCCCTCGTGCCATACCTTATCGAAGCCCTGTTGTACATCGAGGAAGACAGATGCACATACCTCCTTTTTTTCAAAGCTTCTTGCGAATGCTGTGCGTGCTTTTCAACACCATTTAGGTTATTGTTTAGAAGTACAAGGTGGCCGTTTCGAATACTTGCTATAACCGTTGTTTTTATTTGAATTTCCGTTTTCTGTTATAGATATTTAATGTTTTGCAATAATAATCGTCGTTGTTGTTCTACTCATTTTGATTTACCTATTTATAAACGCCGCATCGAACATAACCTTCATACTAAAATGATTTACAACTATAGTGACGGTTCTGTATGCTTCTGTTTTTGAATTTTCTGTATAGTTGGTTGCCTACATAATAGGCATAATTGTTGCGTTCTTTGTATGTATAGACAATTACATATACAATGTATAATAAAAAGAAAAATTCCCTGTATAAGGCGTTTCACTACAAGAAAATATATTTTATAATATAGTTCAGCAATGAAATATTCATTGTATGTTTTATTTCTTTATATCACTATTAGAAAGCAAAACTTCATCTATTCTATGAATATTTCGTATCCCTATTATACAATTATTAGCTAAGATTAGTATACAATTATTTATTGGTGCTAATTCGTCTATTACGAATGAATATCCTAACAGCATGTCCAGTGCCTTTTGCTGAAATTTGTTTTCTTGACAGAGAACAGGTATATTATTTAAACAAATTTTATTTTTATTTCAAATAAGCGAAAACCATTATTTAATATTTTATTATTGAATTAATTTTAATTAGCTTCGTTAACAATTAACACCCCCGCAGTCCAAGTATGTGTAGAATCTAATTTGCAGATCTACATGGGCACAACACATCCACAGATTTTTTTAAAAGCGTTTTTATTTTGTGACTTATTTTCCATTGATCGGTTATTCGTTTTCATGCAACATCATTTCATTTACCACTTAAAGGTTGTCGTGTTCCGATGAGTATCGCTGTTTCTGTTAGATAATCTCAGGTTACTTGATAATTAATCACCATTCTATAATTACAATTCCGATTTCTTTCTCTCAAATACAAATATGTTTTATTTCGACGTTCTCGTTTGTAATCTAAAACTTAATGTAAAAATATTTATTCTAATTCAAGTTGAAGAGTTTAGTTGTGTTTGCATTTCCTATCCAAACTTTTGCAATATCACTATCTACAAACAAATTATGTAAGTGGAACTTCTGTTGCATTGTTCGTATTTGTAATAAAGCCAGCAAAATTTGAAGATTTCCCTAAAATTATATTTTTGTGCGCTCCATGACATCCCTGGTTTTGATTTAGTATTTCAATTCTAGCATATTTCTAAATCCAATGAAATACATATGCTCAGACAATCTCCTCACATCCCTGCAGCAAAACTGTCAAGTAAAATTGGCGATTCCCCATTTTCAAGCTTGCAAAATAAAAATTTATACTGCAGTTTGAAGATCCATAAAATGAGACACAACAAAAGTTTTTTAGTTTTTACATTGTCGTCAAGTAAATTTAACTATCCGTTGTAATTTTTTATATTATTAAACTTTTAGAATGGGTAATTGATGTTTTTGCTTGTTACATCTACGTACTTAACGAAAAAGTATTTACTGGGTCTCCATTTTGTAACATTATGGAAAAATGTTATCGAGAAAATGTTATTTTCTTTGTTGTGTCAATTCTGATTCGAATATTTTCCATTCTTCGCACGTTCGTGTAGCAAACAATGTCAAAGAGACTTCGGACCCTGGTAATATTAGACAATTGTATTAAAAACTTTTAGATTTCATTTAGTAAAGCCAATCCAGTGGAAATTGTTGAATACTTTTCATTTTTGTTAATAAAGTTTCACATTCATGTCATTATTCTATAAGGTCTAAAACCACAGTTTCTTGAATAATTAGGAAAGGTTTTTGTCAAAGATAATTATTCTAAACATAAACAAATATGTAGAAATGTTGAAAAATTATACGCAGACTGACACAGCTATTAAACGCTTTGCACGCATTACACATAGGGTTTCCTAGTATGGAAAATAATCTCTTTGATTAAGAAAGGAATCTCTAATATTGCTACTAGCTTTTATTAGTGTCGTAATTACAAAGCTAATGTTCATCTGGAATCGTAAACCAAAATTGTAAAATAATATTTGCCTTCCGTGAGTGTCAGTTTCCCACGCAAATTAGAGCAAATAATATTTTTAACTTCGGTGTTGTTTACTTAATGATCCGACTGTAGCACTCACAAACAGGCCGTATCTACTTTGCCACAAAAGCATTGCTAAATCTTTTGTTTTGCACTAAACGCAGGAATATCAACCTCCAATAATTATATGTATTCCTAAGCAAAATATACCATAAACATAAAAACCAGAAAATATAATTTTCAGTACGGGTTGTCTACAGTACAGAAACCTGGAAGACCCTGTATATGGAATATAGGATAAACTTTGCTACTTGTAATCCCCGTAAATTGATAAGATATTATTTTTCTTAAATATCTGATGTATTCTCAATTAAACAATTATTTTAAATAATAAAAAAACTACAAATTAATAAGTTGGTGTACTCGCTTGCGATATGAACTGTGCGCTGCAGTAATAGCCTAGCGTTGTACGTCCAAAATTTAATAGTAATTTCTAACAAATTGGGGTTAAGCAAAAACATAAATAGCGAAAAAATGATCTGTTTGAGTTGATTATATTGTGCGTGAATGAAATGCTGTTCTTTTAAATGTTATCCATTATGGCTTTCTTTATTAAACTACCCTGCAAAAACGCAGAAGAGAGTTTAACAAACATCAGTATTTGGGCACCACACGTTACAAACAGACAACGAAGGCTTTTATCGCTAGGAAAAGCGCAGCTGATGTCGCAAGTGCTTACACAAACATCTTAATTTAATTTCTTACATTACTCTCAAAGTGCATAAAACAATGTTTTCTATTAACAGTTGTTTGGAGTAAACAATTTCTCTAAGCACATGATATACCAATTTATCATATATTATTGATCAATCTTAATTAGAATTCCTAAAGAAAAATGCATCTAAAAATACGTCACCTTAGTTTCTGTGCCTGCTAGAATACTGTCTAAGAAAAACTTTATAATCCAAGGGAATACTGTTTAATAATTTGTAGAATTTGTAGAAGTAATTGTTAAAGGAAATATAATTGTTTATAAATTATACAGAAAGCAGCTTTAAAAGTAATGTAAATTAAAGTAATTAGAAGTAATGGTATAGAATGGGGATCCCTATACGAGACATAATAATATATTCGTTAATGTATGCAGACGATCAAATAGTCTTTGCTCAAGCAGAAGAAGGCATTGTATATAATTATATATGATAAGGAAACTAAGAGAATAATGTGAAAAGTGGAAGATAAATATTAGTTTAAAAAAGACAGACATGTGCATGGTAGGATGGATAGAGAACATGAAAGTAGAAAGAGATACAATCAGGGCCCACACGGAGTATAGATATTTAAGGACAATAATTTCTAATAGAGGAAATAAAAGTAGAAGAAACCGAAACTTTACCAAACAGAAGAAAATAAATATCTTCCGAAGTATAGTAGAAAGTATAACAAGATATGGGGAGAAATGTGGTCAATGATTAATAAGATCAAGATCAGTTGAGGTGGACTATTTGAGGAGTTGTTTGCGATACACCAGAAGAGACAAAATAAGAATGGAAACGGTATATAGGGAAGTGGGGATAACAACATCAATTACTACAACAATAGAAAACGGAGCGTTGATATGATACGGACACGAACAAAGAATGCAAAAAGAAAGATGGTCGAAGGCAATTGGTCACCACGAGGCTCAAGAACGGAAGACCAGCCGTCATATGGCAAACATATATAGGGAATATAATGAAAGAGCAAGAATTAGGCGATGGCGACTGGGAAAATAGAGATTTTTAAATCTGAGAACGGCAAATTATAATTGGAAAGAAGCCACGAAGCGGAAGAAGAAGAATTAAGTATAAGGGATATTGATAATAAAATATAAATATAACATAGCATTAAACTTAAAAAATAATAAAATAATAATAGTTTTCCCGCACAGTTACATATTTTATGTTTAACAGGTATAACTAGCGCCTACCTCGAAACAGTTTTTCTTATATTTTATAGGGTTCCAAATTTGTCTTTCATATTTTATGGGTTAATATTGTACGAAGGGAACTCAAATACTCATCTACCTAGCCATGAAAACAGTGGCTGAGCGGCCTATGGTATTAATGTTATAAATTCACTATGTAATTGTATGTGTAATGAATGTTGTAAAACTTGAACACCGAAGTGTAATACAATCTTGACTGAAGAAGGAAACGGGTCAGAAATTATTTATTGCAGGATGACGGCGGTCTACGAAAAAGAAGCTTCCTCTTATTACAAGGTTAAATTATGGTGTAAACCATTTCGTTGGGCACGGGAATCCGTTGAAGATGACTCAAGATCGATCGAATAGACCTTCAAATGCAAATAATGAAGAAATGTTGCAGAAAGTTGAGGATATCATGCTGGAAGTTCGACGTTTGAAAGTTGCAACTATATCTTCAGAATTAGGAATTTTTAAGGGAAGCGTCATTACCATTTTGCACGATAAATTAGGCTTGAGTAAGGTGTCAACGCATTGGATTCCAAGGCTCCTGATACCGGAACAAAAATTGTCGTGCCAACAAATTTACGACCTACATTTATCCAATTTAGAGGAAGATTCAGAGTTTCTATTACGAATGGTAACTAGTGACGAAATTTGGTTTTATTACTGGGATCCTGAGACGAAACAAGAATCCATGCAATGGGTCCATATTGGGAATCCACTTCCAAAAACAATGCTGAAGCGAAGCTTCTACTGGGAAGTCACAATTTTCTGGGACATTGAGGAAATATGGTTGATCGAATATATGCCAAGAAGGACTAAACCTACCGGAGAAACTTATGCCTTCTTCTCTTCTTCTCTATAATGTAGGTCCAGGACCTATTAATTCTGGTATACGTCTATCACGATGTAGGTTGTTCTGTTGATGTGGACTGCCAGCTATCAAGCCATCTCTTGCGGAGTCTTTCTGGCGGTCAGCTTCCCATTGGCTTTCCATTGCGGCTAATTTTGGCTTAACTTATGCTGATACTCCAAAAATCTAAGAAATGCCTTTTATGAAAGACGCCAACATTTGTGTCAGAGAAGTATGCACGAGTCCGCAAGGCTCGAAAGGTCTTGCCTGTTTTAGAGGATTGTTAGTTTCAGAAGATTGATCACCCACCTTACAGTCCAGATACGGTACCATCTGATTTTTATCTGTTTAGTAAATTAAAAAATATTTAAGAGGACGAAGATTTTACTCAGATAACGAACTGAAACAGGCCGTCGATGACTACTGCGCTAGTCAGCCAAAGAATTAATAGCAAAAAAGTCTGGAAAATACTGAATGTTATAATTGACCAATAGTATTTCGCAGTTTATGAATTCCAAAAGAATATCGAAAACTATGAAATAACCTTATCTGCATTATCTGATGAATTCTCAATTTAGTGGTACATGTGCTAGGAGAATATCTACTTGAGTGAGTTTTCGCATTAATATTAGTTTCCTTTCATCATACTTGATCAATAAATAGGCCAATACGTCATTGTTTCCTTAACAGTAAGTGACACTTTACATTGTAGTGCTTGTAGCCATGCCAAACTTAACTTAATATTTCAATTCAACCCAAGAATAAAAAAGTAAATACCAATAATAACATCAACATTTGTCCACTTTAGAGAAGGAATCATAGTTTCTATCACGAATGGTGACTGGTGACAAAACTTCGGTTCATTACTGGGATCCTGAGACGAAACAAGAATCCATAATGCTTCTCTACCTACCAAGAAATGCCAAACCCAACCTTCTGCTGAGAAGTTAATTGTCAATTTTTTGGGACATGGTGGGAATACTGTTAATCGACTATATACCAAGAGGGACTACACTTACTGGAGAAACATATGCATTTTTTTCTTCTCTATAATTTACTGCAGGAACTTATGCCAATACTATAAAGAATCTAAGAAACGCCAACGTCAGAGAAGTATCTTACTTGCACGAATCCACAAGGCTCGAAATGTCGGTTGTGTTTTAGAGCAATGTGAACTTCAGGAGACTAATCATCCACTTTACAGCCCAGATATGGCACCATCTGATTTTTATCTGTTTATTAAACTGAAAAAATATTTAAGAGGACGATGGTTTTACTCAGATAACGAACTGAAACAGACCGTCGATGACTGCTACGCTAGTCAGCCAAAGAATTAATAGCAAAAATGTCTGGAAAATACTGAATGTTATAATTGACCAATAGTATTTCGCAGTTTATGAATTCCAAAAGAATATCGATAACTATGAAGTAACCTTATCTGCATTATCTGATGAATTCTCAATTTAGTGGTACCTGTGCTAGGAGAATATCTACTTGAGTGAGTTTTCGCATTCATATTAGTTTCCTTTCATCATACTTGATCAATAAATAGGCCAATACGCCTTTGTTTCCTTAACAGTAAGTGACGCTTTACATTGTAGTGCTTGTTGCCATGCCAAACTTAACTTAATATGTCAATTCAACCCAAGAATAAAAAAGTAAATACCAATAACAACATCAACATTTGTCCACTTTAGAGAAGGAATCAGTTTCTATCACGAATGGTGACTGGTGACAAAACTTCGGTTCATTACTGGGATCCTGAGACGAAACAAGAATCCATAATAGTTCTCTACCTCCCAAGAAATGCCGAACCCAACCTTCTGCTGAGAAGTTAATTGTCAATTTTTTGGGACATGGTGGGAATATTGTTAATCGACTGTATACCAAGAGGGACTACACTTACTGGAAAAACTTATACATTTTTTTCTTCTCCATAATTTACTGCAGGAACTTATGCCAATGCTATAAAGAATCTAAGAAACGCTATATGTGAAAAACGTCAGACAAGTATCTTGCTTGCATGAGTCCACAAGGCTCGAAAACTTCTATCTGTTTTACAGGAATGTGAGTTTCAGGAGCTTGATCATCCACTTTACAGTCCAGATACGGTACCATCTGATTTTTATCTGTTTAGTAAACTGAAAAAATATTTAAGAGGACGAAAGTTTTACTCAGATAATGAACTGAAATAGGCGTTCGATGACTACTTCGCTAGTCAGCCAAAGGAATTTTTCTTAGAAGGTATAAACCAACTTCCGGACAGATGGTGTAAGTGCGTTGATATAGCTGGACGTTATATTGAAAAATAAAATTTTTAAATTTTTGTGTCTGTTTTGTTTCATGGCTTGGTAGGAAGGTTTTTGAGCTCTCCTCGTACATAGTTTAAGGTAATTTCAACAGAAACTATGATTTCCATTGAAGAATAAAAATCCCAAGTATTTACTTAAATGAATATGATTTCGAAGTAACGAAGTAACGAAGTAATAAAAGGGGTGATATTGTAAGATAAGTTTGCAGTAGGTACATTTATCATATTCATAATAACATATTATTGGTCTTCTTCATTTTAAGAACCTATTTATTAGAAAAGGTATTCTTATAGCATGAAATTAATAACTAGTCTTCAAATTTATTGGTTTTTATAAGCTTGTAGTAAACGTCATTTAATACGAAACGAAAATCTCTGCCCTTTGACTTGTGTAGTGTTATCATATATCGCTTGTTCAAACATAATTTATAGATGCAAACATTTTCAGGAAAACAGTATTCATAAAAGAAGAATTAAAATTCGAAGTGGAAGTCCTTTCAGTGTAACGTGACGCTACAGTCTAGCTTATGTTTTTTTGATTATACATTACGTGTTAGCTCGGGGTTATTACCCTGAGTAATCATGCAGACACTGAATATTTTGCAAAACTTAATTTTAGCATTCCCAGCTTTAAAACCCCAAAAGAAACCCTGTAGAGAGCTTTACTTCTAATATTTATTTGATTACTTGTCAGACCGTTTTAGTTGTTCGTACAAAGCGCGCCTGTGTTGTAAAGTAATTTACATTTTAAAATTAGTTCAACAATCGTAGACAATGATAACACCTTGCACGGTCCCAAGCTCGTAGCGGTTCTTGAGAAAACACGGATTTTTATTGGACAAAATAAATACACTCCTATCTTAATAAACGAAGTTAGTGTCGAAGCAAAGGGTAAAACGAAAAGGTAGGGAATGATGTGAGTAAATCACCGGTTAGCGCGTAGGGCCCGTCATTACATTACAAATGATCGTCATCTATCTGCGTTCGTCTTCCGGTAGCTTCTCTAACAACAAATTGTGGAGATATCGAATAAGGTAAAGTTAATCCGGGCAGCCGAGAGTGTGACCCGCTAGCGGCCTTCCGTCCCGGACCCGACCTGATCTTCCGGTGCTTATAATGAATTATTCTCTCTTGGAAAATGCTTTCCTGAAATGCTTTCTTAAGTATCGTCGGGTTATTGAATTTCGTGCGAAAATAGCCGCCAATATTTCCGAAATAGATTCCTGGAAGGATTGACTCGTAAATAACAATTATTATAAAGCAATTTATAGTTATATTCAAACTGTAAGTAAAACACGCTTTGAAACGTGCTTGCTAATGGTTAAATCGTGGTTTATGTATTATTTGCTTTTTGCATGTAACATGACACTAAACCGCTTTCGAACCTATTAATCCTATTGCTATCGATTGATTTTATAGCTACTTTCCTGTTTTAGGATTATTTAAAATCAAAGGTTATTGGTTGTGCAATGCAACGATAAAACGGCGCACAGGAAATGGAAAAAGTTTACTTATTCTATTTCAGAAAAAGGTTTACAAGTACTTCTTCAATGCGGAACTTTCACATATCAGTTTAACGGAAGAAAATAAATTTGTTTACTAACTTTTAAGGAAATAGGTTTTCCTTTTCGGGATGAATTTTAATTAATTTGTCAATAAGCGTAACTTTTATGGTTCGTTTTTGCTAAATGTAGTGCCAAATAATATTATTTTGGTGCATAACCCTTTTTATACTTTATTATTCCAAAAACTAAAAAGCAGTTACTACTGAAATTATTTATTTTTAGTTTAAGTTCTTCGGGAAGCCATTTTAAATATTAATACTTTATATTAAGAAATAACTTAAGAGCTGCTTACGGATTAATAACGTTCCTTTTTCCAGAATATTAACTTTACATGTAAAATACGTATAGAAGAGTATTTATCAGATTCAAATAATATTAAATATCAAATAAATATTTATACTTTTTATTAAGAAATAACTTAAGAGCTGCTTACGGATTAATAACGTTCCTTTTTCCAGAATATTAACTTTACACGTAAAATACGTATAGAAGAGTATTTATCAGATTCAAGGCATATATTTATTAATCTATTACTTGAACCTCGGCTTAGCCATTCAATTATAGATCTCGAGTTTGATTTTGGTAGAAATATTGAGTCGAAAGATTTAAAACTCCTGACAGCCATGGAAAGCGCAGAAATTAGACATTCCTAAATACGAGGTGTGTTCAGTTGAAACTCACCTTTGCTTAAACAAATTTATTCAACAAGTTAATTACAAATAATTACCGTCACAGTTAAGGCACCTATCCCAATCTTTTACAAACCGATGTATACCCTGCTCATAGAATTCTTGTGGCTGCTGATTGAAGAAGTCTTCCACAGGCTATCTGTACTTCTGCGTCAGACTCAAAATATCGACATTTTAACGATTTTTTAGCAGTCTAAATATCGAAATCGCAAGGCGATAGATCCGGGCTATAGGGTGGATGCTCTAAAACCCTTCATCTCTTTCTTTGAAGATTTTCTTTAACCAAATTAGTTACATGAGGCCTAGCACTATCGGGCAGCAAAATGACCCCACGTGTAAGATTTCCTGGACGTTTCCGTCTTATCGCGTGATGAAGCTTCTTCAAAGTTTCATTGTAAAGAATTGATATTTACTCCAGGTTCCTTAAACTTAACATGATCGAAAGAATTTTAACAACACCTTGCTTGCAGAAGGTTGTGCTTTAAACTTCTTCGGTGGTGGTGAACTTGAATGTTTCCACTGCATCGATGATAACTTACTGGATGGCTCGTAGTAATGGCACCAAGCAACTGTTGACGGAAGTAAGTCATCACCATATGGCCTATAGTCTGTGAGGTGTTGCAGAGATAAACTTTGTAAACATTTTTGTTCATTAGACAAGAGACGAGGAATCCATTGCGAACAAGTTTTGCTGTAACCCAGATTACGAACAATACTATGGACAGATCCTACACCCGCACCAACAATTTCTGTTACTCCTTCCTTTCTCTGATTGAAATTTGACGATTTTCTCTAACAAGGCCTTCCACACATGCTACATTGTGTTCTGTTAATGCAGTACACCGTGCACCTGGTAGCGGCTCATCCATAGTCCCCTCTTCTCCATTCTGACATTTTCGGCACCATTGCTTCACAGTTGGGTACGCAATACATGTACTTCCATACACTGCTTGCGTCCGCGTATGAATCTACAATGGCTGCACACCCTCAGCTCATAAAAATTGTAGGACAGCAGGCCGATCAAACTTGGACGTATTTTCAACAACAAACGCCATTTCAAAATCGACGTTTTAAAAGTCAGAATCAAATTCAAACGCCAGAAACTTATTAATCTGTTGCTTACAAACACTACTAACATTAACAAACGTCATTTGAATTATTGCATTTGTTTTCAAGACTAAGTTGATCAAATATGGGTTGCAATTGAATACGCCTCGTAATAATAATAATTTAAAATCTCAACGAATATTATCAGCAACGTGAAGTTGTTTCTTGAAAAAAGAGCTTGTCTTTTTTTTTC